>BSBK01001801.1:1030000-1256108 GCA_027943335.1 Chamaecyparis obtusa | reverse complement strand
CCCTCTTTCTCTCTCTCTCACACACACACACACACATATGCTCTCTCTCTCTCTCTCTCTCTCTCTCTCTCTCTCTCTCTCTCTCTCTCTCTCTCTCTCTCTCTCTCTTATACACACACACACACATACACTCTCTCCCACCTTCTTACCCTATATATTTTCCCTTATTACCCTCTCTCTCTCTCTGACCTTCCTATCCTCTATATTTATCCTTCTTACCCTCCTTCCCCTTCTTACCCTCTCTCTCTCTCTTTGTCTCTCTTTGTCTCTCTCTGTCTCTCTATCTCTCTCTCTGTCTCTCTCTCTCTCTCCCCTAGACCTTCATATCCTTTATATTTCCCCTTTTTACCCCATCTCTCTCTCTCTCATACACACACATATGCTCTCTCCCACCTTCCTACCCTCTCTCTCTCTCTCTCTCTCTCTCTCTGATGAAGGGTGCTCCCCTTAATACCACAAACACATAACAAAAATAGAGAAACAACAACAATTTGCAAGAACAAAAAATGGGCTTCTTATTATCTCCACAAGTGTGGAATTACAAATTTTAGAATTACAATATGCAAAGCCACATGGGCATTCCCCTTACAATATTCTATAGGACAAAGCCTCGAATCATTACCCAGATCTACCTAGAACTGCCCTAGACAACACTACGGGCCTTCTTTATATAGGCAATTTCCACCACCCGAGAAAGTTCTAGAAATTTAGCCCTTAGGGTCGACCAACTTAGAATTATTTTATTTTTAAATTTATTACATCAAATTCAGCTTCATCCTCACTTTCATGTCTGATAGTAAGATTCATTCCTCTGTGAATCTCTTCTTGCAATGCTCACACTTGTCTCTAGAGCCTTCTAACCTCAGGTGTCACAACGCTAGCTCTCCCGCCACGTTCCCTTTGTGGAGGCATTTTTGCACTTCTTGCTGAAACCCTAAACCACGGTCCTGGTGCAAATTGCCTCATAGTCGGTGATCTATTTACACACTCAGGAACTCCTGCTCTGATACCACTTGATGAAGGGTGCTCCCCTTAATACCACAAACACATAACAAAAATAGAGAAAAAAATCTCAAATACACTAACACCATACGAATATGCATCGTATGCTCCTCCAATGTCTTACTAAAGATCAAAATATCATCTAGGTAAACAATGAAAAACTTACCCATAAACTCTTTCAGAACCTCGTTCATGAGCCACATGAAAGTGCTCGGTGCATAGTTAGCCCAAAAGGCATGACTAACCACTCATATAGTCCTTCCTTTGTCTTGAAGGAAGTCTTCTATTCATCTCCTTCTCTAATCCAAATTTGATGATATCCACTCTTTAGATCTATCTTTGAGAAATACAAAGCTCCACTCAAACAGTCCATAATATCATCCATCCTTGGCAATGGAAACCTATACTTGATTGTGATCTTGTTTATAGCCCTGGAATTTGTACACATGCTCCATTCTTCTTTGGTGCTAATATTGCTGTTACAACACATGAACTCAGGCTCTCGTGAATCAACCCCTTTTGTAACAACTCACGTACTTGTCTATTCAACTCCACTTTCTGCTGGTGTCATTCTGTGTGCTGCCTTATTTGGAAAACTGGCTCCTAAAATCAGGTCTAGTTGATGAATGATCTTCCTTACTGGTGGTAATCTATTAGGTACATTATCAGATACAATATCCTGAAACTCATTCAACAAATCTACAATTTCTATAGGTACATCTTCTACTTCCTCTTTACCAACATTTGGAATTAAAGAAAAACACACATGCTCATGCCTCATACCATATAGGAATTCTCTTCCATCAATAAAAGTTATTCTTGCACTACCACATACTTTTTCTTCTATGTCATTCAATGGCTTTAGCTTATGTCACACTCCATCCTTTGTCAAGGAATAGGTATTCACACGACCATCATGTGCAACACACCTATCAAACTGCCATGGTCTACCCAACAACATATGATATGCATCCATAGATATGATATCATACAGTACCTCATCATGGTATCCGCCAATCTTGAACTTCACTAGGCATTGTTCATTGACCATGACCTTGTGGTCATCTTGCACCCAAGCAATTTGATATGGATGTGGGTGTTTCTATCTCTTGAGCTTCAACTTTGTGACCATCTCTTATGACACCAAATTGCCATTGCTTCCACTATCAATAATCACATCACAACATTTACCCTCACACTTGCATCTAGTGTGAAACTGGCTCCTCCTTTGCTTAGGTTCATTCTCACCACTCAGTAGAAATCTTCTGTTAATCAATGTTTCTCCTCTTTTAGCATCTTCAGAATGTGATGATCTGGCATCTTCATCTACATGTGCAACTTTGACTTGGCCTTCATTCCTCCTATTTGTCATTTTTTGGCATTGAGAAAATTCAAATGCCCTATGAACTTCTTCCCCATAGTGAAAACATGTTCCACGGAAGCCTCCTCTTCCTGATCCTTGTCCTCTTCCTCTTCTTCTCTGATCTCTATTATTCTGATCATGAAAATGATTGGAAGTGTTTGCTCTCTGATTTTGACTACTCTTGGCCTCATCCTTCTTTTTCGGATCTTCATTTCGACCACCATATGACCGTCCACCAGATCATCCACCATGACCTCTTTCATTTTGTCTTCTCTCAAACTTCTTGTTCAGCTTTTCTTCTACTTTTAGGGAAAAATGGTATGCCTCTTCAATATTGTTCATTCGAACTAGATTTAGCTCCTCCTGAATGCTTGGCCTCAACCCATTAAGATAATGGAAAACTTTCACCTTATCAACTTTTGCATGGCCTATTCTAATGAGGATTCGATAGAACTCCTTCGTATACTCCTGAACAAATCTTCCCGCTTCCTTCAAAATTTGCATTTTCTTTAGTAGGTCAAGCTCATAATCAACAGGAATGAACTGTTGTTTCAATTTATCCACCATTAGATCCCATCTTGTGATTTTATCCTTTCCTCTTTGATTTTGCTTCAATTGATTCTCCTGCCACCAGATCTTTGCATGACCCTTTAGTCTAGCCTTCGCAAACTTGACCCGATCAGGATCCTCAACATCTTCATACTCAAAATATTCTTCTAATTCATTGATCCATTTGATCAACTCCTCTAGGTTAATATTTCCTAAAAATGCAAGAACCTCAATTTTAGGTCTTTTCCCAATCTTGGAAATGGCCCAAAAAAGTCTTTCTTCCTCCTGGTTCAGAATTTTGCCTTCTTCTTGATTAGAATTTCCTTCTCTCTTAGCTTCATCCTCGCTTTCATCTCTGATAGTAAGATTCATTCCTCTATGAATCTCTTATTGCAATGCTCGCACTTGTCTCTAGAGTGCTCTAACCTCAGGCGTCACAACACCAGCTCTCTCGCCATGTTCCCTTTGTGGAGGTATTTTCATGCTTCTTGTTGAAACCCTAAACCATGGTCCTAGTGCAAACTGCCTCATAGTCGGTGATCTATTTACACACTCAGGAACTCCTTCTCTAATACCACTTGATGAAGGGTGCTCCCCTTAATACCACAAACACATAACAGAAACAAAGAAAAAAAAACAATTTGCAAGAACAGAAAATGGGCTTCTTATTATCTCCACAACTGTGGAATTACAATATGCAAAGCCACATGGGAATTCCCCTTACAATATTATGTAGGAGAAAGCCTCGAATCATTACCTAGATCTACCCAGAACTGCCCTAGACAACACTATGAGCCTTCTTTATATAGGCAATTTCCACCACCCGAGAAGGTTCCAGAAATTTAGCCCTTAGGGCCGACCAACTTAGAATTATTTTATTTTTCAATTTATTACATCAAAGTCAGCTCAAAATAACTTATGAAACCTGGACAGAAATTTTGAAGGAAATTTATTTTTTACCATTTCAGGTGGCCCAACTTTTGGAGACCGTAAGTCATCACCCGTTGACCTAATTGACTATTATGATCCCAATTCAGAAAGGGTGTGAGGAGCTCTACAATGCATGAATAAGAAAGTTGCATTCAGCTGAAGTTTTGACCTCATTCGGGACCTCTAAAGCCTTCAAAACTGAGTTCACAGTTTTTGTACCCTGCTGCCAATATCGAAAATCTTCAATATCTTCAAAACTAGACTTGATATGGCAATGAAACTTTGTTGGTAGGCTGATACGACTAAAATGAACCTCCACATGTGAAATCAGAACATTCTAAGATCGTATGACCAACTTACTAAAAATAGGAAGTTTCCATAAATAGAAGCTCTACACAAGATAGCCCTTATTGAAAAGAAACTAGAAATATTTTTGTGTGATGCAAGATTGCTCTTACACCCAGGATGCTCTTGCATCTCTCTCTCTCTCTCTCTCTCTCTCTCTCTCTCATACACACACACATATGCTTTCTCCCACCTTCTTACCCTCTATATTTTCCATTATTACCCTCTCTCTCTCTCTCTCTCTCTCTCTCTCAGACACACACACACACACTCTCTCTCTCTCTCTCTCCTGAACCCCTCTCTCTCTCTCTACCATTTTCACAGTCTCTATGTGTGTATGTGTTTCTCTCTCCCTCTCCACTTTTCACCTCTCTCTTTCTCTCTGAGACCTACTAGATAGTCATATTTATACTACTTTATTTTCCATGCTTTCAATACTTATTTCACAGACATACCTAACTATTTGAGACACTTGTGTATTTAAGGATCTGTTGAATCCTATGTTATATGTTCGGTACTTGATTATGTAATGAGAGTATACTCAAGATACTTTATGTTTTGATTCAGTTTCAGTTATGATTATGTCATATATGATGTTTTATGATGTTTAAAACTATTGCAATGGAAAGATGGTTTAGGAAACCAAAGTTATGCTTAGTTGATTCATTTACATACATAGTTTTTAAACCATGTAGTATTGATGATGTATTGTAGTTATATCATGTTGATTGGACCTACTGATGTGTGTAATGAGTGTGCAGGATAAGTTGACCATGGATCTAAATGCGAGGATCCAGTATTGTAACCTATGTTTATATCGTGCATTCCAAGGTCATCTTTGTATAAAGAAATGTAGACCTCATTGTATAGTCTTTTATTCGTGAATGTTGTTTTCATGTGTGTATCTAATTTAGTAAACGTATTTGTGACTTAACCATGTCATTTGTTTTAATTAATGTGCCAAACTTGAAAAATTGTGGCTTAAGTGTTGACATGGTAAGTATATTGTATTTGATTGGGTCAAGGGTTCGACTAGGGGTCAACCTTAGGGTAGAATTAACTTACCTTGGGTTGGGAAGTTTCTAGATAGTCAACCAAGACCTGAAATCCGTGTGTAAACTTTAGGTGGAGTTTAGGAGGGCCATTTGAGTTCCCAAAGGTTAACTGGGGTCAATTTTAGCTACCCAGGTTGATACCTTAGAGGTTAGGGGTCTTTTTCAGCTGATTAAGAGCCTTAAAACTCGTTTATGACTCCCCTAAAGTCAAGATTTCAAAGTTCGGCGGATTTGAAGAGTTGTGAGGTTTTGGTTCACCTCTCTCTTCTTCCCAAATTGGACTTCAACTCCATTTATGGTGAAAGAAGGAAAGTGGGAAGAAGGGAATGGAATTTTCTTCCTCTCTTCTAATTGGATCCTAGATTTTAGGAAGTTTGGCCTATTTAGGGAAAGCTTGGAGAAGGGTTTAGTTGTTCACCCACACTCTAGATTTGGAGACAATTCATTTTTTGGAAGGAGGTTATGAGAATGCTAGCTTTGGAAGGAGTTTCAAGTTTTCAGACTTTCAACTTGCTTGGAGTAAGGCTGGCCCTTGTGTTATTTTTGTTATTTCATGCTTGTGTTTGAGCTTGGAGCTCCATTAATGGAGTCCATTGCTTTTTATGGTTCATGTTTTAGAATTTATATTTTGTAAAAATATTGTTTTAAATTCGTAATTGCATTTTGGGATGGGATTCTTCAAGACTTACTCACCCTAGGGAGGGTGGCATAACCTTGAAGGGGGTGGAAGGAAGAAAATCCAGGATGTGCAGAGTCTCCCATGTGTGGAGGGATAAAACATGGGGTTCCATTATACCCATGATGCCAAGCATGGCCTACGAGAACCTGGGGGGCATAAGGAGAGTTAGATCGTATCTCTTGGAGATGGTCTACCCAAGTCCATGTGTGGCTTGGGATATTTCTACTTTTTTATGGCTCCTCCTCTTGGTAGTTCACCTCTACCCCATTTTCAAGAAGGGCTCTTGGAGGCCTTCCCCATGTAAATCCATGTTGGGATTATGACTTGAGTGTTTTAGCTTATGTATGGATGTTTTCCTACTTGTTTGAATTCTATTTGTACCCCGCTCCAAAATGGATCCCCTAGCTCGGGGGTGGCCATGCAATGGCCTAGGTTGGGAGGTGAGCTTCCATGGTCAACCTCGTTCTATCAGGAACAACTAGAAACTTGGAGCTGGATGTTATGTTGAGAGGAAATTTTGTACTCGTGATTTCCCATGTTTATTTTTAAATGGAAATCAGGATCTCTTTGTAATCCTCTTTCAAGATGTAAATGCTATTTTGTGTTTAATGAAAATATGGAAATTACAGAATTAATGAATATTCAATGTTGACTATGTTAAAGAAATGGATTATGTTGCAATTTTAAATTTTCTAATTTTCCATCAAAATATTCATTAGATGTTTTTGAGAAAATAATAGTTTTGATGAAATTTATATGTTCATTATTTAACTTGTCAATTTCTTAGTTATTATAGTAATTTCAAAATTTTAGTGTTAGAATTGAAATTGCTAAATAATTGAAATGGTATTATAAAGTTAATTAAATTATCACGGTTGGATATATGTGAATCTTTATTTCAAAATCACTATTTCTACAAAAAAAAAATATAGAGAAAATTTGTACTTAGATTTTTTAAAAAAAATTTCCAAAAAAATGAAATGCCTAAATCAATTTTTCAATTCCTACAAACCGTTAAGCGAACGAATAAGAATGGAGCTATGCAATTAAAATTTTAAAATATTAACTCTTAATGCTCGTTGTTTGCATTTTTAGGAATAACACTTCATCAGTAAATTAAAAAAAATTATAATTTATTCTTAATTTAAGGTTTAAATTATTTGTTATATATTAAATAAATTTTATTATTTTAAAATATAACCATACACATAAAGCGCTAGGTGCATTAGATTTTTTTAAAAAAGAATATGTCTTTTATTTTTTTATCTAATAAATGTTTGAGGCCGGGGGTGGGCCGAAGCCCTAACCCCCGCTCACCTCTCACGCAGGGGCGGTGGCCAAGGCTAGCTCCCTGCACCACCACTATGTGGTGGGCGGGAGCGGCGCTTGACACCGTGCCCAAACCCCCACTCCCACCGTCCACCTTCCCTTCCATCAGCTCTCCACCACTTCTTTCCTGTCGCACTCCAACTTTTGCATGCTCGGCCATGCCGATAGTGTTGCAGGATGGAGATATTAACAATGTTTTAAACTCTTCTTTTTTTGTTTTTGTATGGTTTTTCTTTTAAAAAAAAGTTTAGTTTAGTTTAATTTTTTTTTTAGTGAATATAATTGCATAGCATTGAACATTTTCGCTCCCCCATTCTAAGATTAAATGCATATATATATTTCGGGGGTTGTTCTTTTTTTAATTTAATTTTCGCATTAGGTTGGATTTAATAGATTTAAATTTATATGATTAACCATCATATTTTGGGTAGTATTAATAGTATTATTTTTGAAGGTTTAGATTAATTTGAGCAAAGGTTATTTTGTATTGAAGATATAGAAAGTCTTATTATTTAAATCAGATTTATGATTTGATTTGGAATAGGTATCTTAAATTGATCTTCAATATTTATTTATTTAGCTCTTTGGTTCTCTAGTTTAAGAATACATTAATTAAACTGAAATAAAATGGATATTAGATCTATATTTTATGAGTAAAATAGACTTACATTTATCATGGTAAATTTTAAGCAAATCAAATCGCATTCTATTTAGATTAATTTGTTTCATTAAGGGTTTATTTATTTAAATTATGGAAATTCTTGTCTGATGTTATCAAATCTTCTTATCAACTCTTGATGGTCACGCCTAGGGTCATTATGACCATTCTAGGCTTGTTGACCAAATCTCATGCATAGTTGACTTGTGGTCAACCATAGTCAAACCTTGGGTTTCACCTTGGTTTGCATGCACAAACGCTCCCTGGTATGTTGTAACTCTTAGCAATGTTTAGAAAGCTATTTTATGCATAGATGAATTTTGGTCAACTTAGTCAAACCTTGGACATTGTCTTAGTTTGCATTCGTAAATCTTACCCTGACATGTTTAAGACTTAGTAGAATCTTTGTAGGGCATTTTTGGGCATAGTTGACTTTTTGGTCAACCCATGGTCAACCCTTGGTCAAAATCCTTGATTTGCATGCCCAAGTATTTTTGAATGCATTTTGTATCCCTTGGGCTTGGTTGCACATACTTCAGTGCATAGTTAACTTTTGGTCAACTCTGGTTGACTTTTAGTCAACTATCTCATTTTGCGCGCAGGTCAAAGCTAGTAGTCTAGGGAACCCTATAGTATAGTTAGGAGCTATTTGGTGAAGTTTGATTTTGCATCAAACTTGGTCAACTCGTTCAACTTTCTATGGATTAACCTTGGGGTGTTGCTAGAAGACTTCAGTGTTGCTAGTCATTTGTTTTCTCTCTGCACTATTTTGTGTGCACATAGAGACTTTTGCCCATTACAATTCTCTTCTTAGTTGTGTTAGTGTGCTTGTTGTGGTCTGTTAGTAGGTTTTAGAAAAAAAATTGTAGTTGTGTTTTGCTCAACTTTTGGGCATGACATTTTGGTATTAGAGCACGGTTTAGTTAACCTTGGGAACCTAACCTGCTTCATAGTTGCTAAACTTGTCTCTTATTATGTGTGTAGGATGCCTCCACTCACCCAATTAGCTCATAGGCGTGGACATGGACATAGGCATGTCTCTTTATCTCAGGAAGAGGTACAACTAGAGGTAGAGGTTTGAGAGGAGAACTAGGTTCCACCTCCTGAACCACCTCTCAATGCGAATGCAGAGTTACTTCAGGCCTTTCAGAATCTTGCAGGACTCATTCTTGATCATAAGCCTCCATTTGTACCCCAGAATGTACAATAGGGTACGGAAGGAGATGGGTACTCAGCTAGGGAATGTAGTAGGAGTCCTCTTTCTAGATTTGCAAAGGTTCAGGCCGAGCCAAAGGTTGGTTCCATTAGGGGACCAGAGCCTCCACCTAGAGATGAGGTTTGCATACATGAGAGACCACCTCTAGATGCAGGTGATTAGATTAAAGAGTTGCTTCGACTTAACCCTCCACCTTTTGTGGGATCTACGAAGGGTACAAAGGCTGAATCTTAGCTTATAAGCCTTGGTAGGTGTTTTGGATTGTGCCCTTATGGGGGTAATCTTAAAGCATGTATGGAAATTCATCTTTTGAGAGGGATGACCTCCACATGGTGGAGACAGGAGGAGTTCAAAGGCCACATTGATATAGATACAATCACTTGGGAAACCTTCTTGGAAAGGTTTAGGGCTAGATACTTGTCAAAGCAGTTCCAACAACATTTTATAGATGAATTTCATGACCTTCAGTAGCAAGGACTTTTAGTGGCTCAATATGTGATAAAATTCCTCAAACTCCTCCCTTATGCAGAGTACATGAAGGATGAGAAACTTGACGTTGATTAATTTATCAAAGGATTGAACAACACCTTATCCGGCATGGTACACATGACACCACCAAGAGACTTGCACTACATAGTTGAGAGAGCAGTCATAGCTGAGGATATTAATAGAGGATCTTAGAACCATAACTCTACACCACAGTCTTCTAGATATTAGAAATCCCCTTGGAAGGGTAATCATAGGAACAATTCAGGGAATGTCAAAGCCCCACAACCTTAGCAGTAGCAATAGTCCCAGTAGAGCTAGGCACCGAAGCCACCACAGGGACAGCAGGGCTCAAAGCCCAAGCAATGGAACTCTCAGGGTCCTAAGAAGGGATAGAAATTATAGGCCCCTTATACACCCCCAACATAGTCACAATAAACCTATAAGGGGGGTCATAGTGGGTCTACTCAGACAGGAAGATCTTTGTAGTCCAGACCTTAGGGCATTCAGGTTCAGAATCGTGGACCATGTTATACTTGTGGAGCCATGGGGCACATATCCAGGGAATGTCCTTAGAAGGGCAGTAAGTGGGAAGCAATGTCTGAGCCTGTAATTGGGGACATGGGATAGTCCTACAAATTGTTTGCAGTGGTTGATAACCACTAGGTTGAGCATCACACTACAGTCATTGAGGCATCAAGTATGATCGAAGGTAGTGCAGTTTCTATCCTTTTTGATACTAGAGATATTGACTTCTTTGTTTCTCCATTGGTCGTGGAGCATTGCGGGCTAGTGGCAGCTAGGCAAGATGTTAGATGGGAAGTTGAGTTAGCTTCAAAACCTAGAGTATCAGTTACTTCTTTGTTTAGGGAATTCCCGATTCAGATTGGTGGTTTGAACACCTTAGCAGACCTTAGAGTTACACCTCTTAGATCTTAAGGACTAGTTCTTGGCATGGATTGGCTTTATGCTCACAGGGCCAAGCTAGATTGTCATAAGAATTTGGTCAAATGTTTGGATGATGATGAAAATGCTACTGTGATTTTTGGAATCCAGAGGCATGTATCCCTTTGTATGATCTCCACTATGCAGCTTAAGTGAAGCATGCAAAAGGGATGTCAAATGTTTTCTATCACCATCAACGATAGGGAAAATGAGGCAGAATAGGAAACCTCATTGGATGACCATCCCATACTAAAAGAGTATGCAAATGTGTTTACTTTAGAACTACCTAGTATGCCACCTCGAAGGGCAGTATAATTTCATATAGATCTTGTACCAGGAGCAGAACTAGTTTCTAGAGCACCTTACAAGATGACTACAAATGATCTTAATGAGCTCAGGTCATAGCTTGAGGAACTATTAGAGAAAGGACACATTCATCCTAGTGTTTCTCCTTGGGGTGCACCTGTGATCTTCATGAAGAAGGACAGATCTCTTAGGTTATGCATGGATTACCGATAGTTGAACAAGGTAACCATCAAGAATCGGTATCCACTTCCTAGGCTTGATGACCTATTTAATCAGCTTTAGGGTGTTAGAGCGTTCTCCAATATTGACCTTTAGTCGAGGTATCACTAGTTGAGGATAGTGGATAGTGATATCCACAAGACTGCATTTCACACCAGATATGGCCACTATGAATTCACCATGGTTCCATTTGGTCTTACAAATGCTCCATTTGTATTCATGAGTCTAATGAATGAAGTATTTTGCACGTTCCTTGACAATTTTGTGGTGGTATTCCTTGATAATATCTTGATGCATTTGAAGGATGAGAGAGAGCACGAAGAGAACCTATGAAAAGTTTTGTAGTGCCTTAAAGATAATGAACTTTATGGCAGCTTGTTGAAATGTGCCTTCTTCAAGTTAGAGGTCAATTGTTTGGGCCATGTGATATCTGGTTATGGGATCTTAGTAGACTCATTGAAGATTGAAGCCATTATGAATTTTCTAGCACCTACCTCAGTGACTAAAGTGAGAAGTTTCATGGGTTTAGCCAATTATTATAGATGGTTTGTTGAAAGGTCATCTTGAGTGGAACATCCTATTACTTCTCTTCAGTGAAAGGGAAAGAATTTTGAATGATCTGAGAAGTGTGATCAAGCTTTCCAGGAGCTCAAGGGAGCATTGAATAGTGCACCCATTCTTGATGTGCCAGAGCCTTTAGAAAAGTTTGCAGTTTGCACAGATGCTTCCTTAGATGGTTTAGGGGTAGTTCTTATGCAGGATGGGTGAGCTATAGTCTATGAGTCTAGGACACTAAAGACTCACAAGCTCAACTATCCTATCCATGATCTAGAACTTGCAATAGTGGTGCATGCTTTAGTAAGATGATGACGCTTCCTCTTAGGACATCGATTTGAACTTCATTCAGAACATCATAGTCTACAATACATCTTCACTCACCTGAACCTTAATTCTAGGCAATGGAGATGGATGGAGTTCTTGTGTGAATATTCTTTTGATGTTCACTACATCAAGGGAAAAGAGAATGTTGTCATAGATGCTTTGAGTAGGAGACAACATGAGCTTTCTTCTATGTCTACAGGCATGGATTTGAGGGATCATATTCTTCATCACTTGCACGATGATGAGTTATATGTAGCAATGAGTGAGTTGATTCAGTCTCAGAGACCCCTTAAGGGGAAGTATGCAGATTATTCCTTGGAGTCAGATAGACTCTTACATCATAGAGGACACATCTACATACCTTCTTCTAGAGGATTGTGAGAGTTTGTCATGTTAGAGGCCCATAGAGCCCCTTATGCAGTGCATCCCAAAATGAAGAATATGCATGCTGATTTGAGACAGTTATATCATTGGCCAGGCATGAGGATGCAGATTGCTGAGTTGGTTGCTAGGTACCTATAATGCCAGAGGGTGAAGGCCGAACACTGACATCTAGGTGGTCTACTTTAGCCTCATGATATACCAGTGTGGAAGTGGGACACCATATCTATGGACTTCATTGTTGGTCTTCCTATGCCATCTCCCTGTCATGATTCCATCATGGTGACAGTTGACAAGTTGACCAAGGTGGCTCATTTTTCACCAGTGCATACTACTTTTACTGCACCCTTAGTGGCATAGGTGTTCTTGATGGATATAGTTAGAATACATGGCATACCTCATAAGATCATCTCAAATAGAAATTCTCTCTTCACTTCATCCTTTTGGAGAGAACTATAGGCAGCGATGGGCACTAGGCTCAACTTTAGTATGACCTATCACCCTAAAATAGATGGACATACCAAAAGGGTCAATCAGGTGTTAGAGGACATGTTTCACATGTATGTTATGGACCATCAGACCCAGTGGGAGGAATAACTACACTTAGTGGAGTTTTCCTATAATAATGAACATCATATGTCCTTGGGTATGCCCCCGTACTAGGCTCTCTATGGTAGACCTTGCAGGACACCACTCAATTGGGATAGGATCAAGGATAGAGTTTCTATTGGTCCTGAGTTAGTCAGAAATATGGAGCAGTAGGTGACCTTGATTAGATAGTGTCTCAGAGAGGCTCAGGATAGATAGAAGAAGTATGCCGATGCGAAGAGGATTGATCGAGCCTACTTAGTAGGAGACAAGGTCTTTTTAAGAGTGTGACTGCATAAGATTCCAATCTATTTTGGAAATAGTTCTAAGCTAGCACCTTGTTTTTTTGGACCTTTTGAGATCCTTGAGAAGATAGGACCAATTGCTTACTATTTAGCTTTTCCACATAGCCTGTCACACATCCATGATGTGTTTCATGTTTCAATTTTGCAAAAGTATGTTTATAATGAGTCTCATGTGATAGATTGGAATGCTTTGCAAGTAGAGTCAGATGAGCAGCTGGCATTTGAGCCCATTCGTATTTTAGCCTGACGGACCCTGGCACTTTGAGGCAGGGTGCTGGACTAGGTTAGGGTCCAGTGGGATTATTATGATGAGGTCACAGATTCTTGGGAGGATGTAGCACATATGAGATCACAGTACCCTCACCTCTTTGATGAACTCCACGAGGAGGTTCATGCCTAGAGGGGGTGGATATGAGACCTACTAGACAGTTATATTTATACTGTAATAACCTAAAATTGGGCTAATAGAACCTAAGGCCCTATTTTCCCTAGTTCAAAATAATACCTTAATTATGTTAATTTGATCTTTGATTATTGACATAATCCTCAAAATTCAATAAAATCAATTTAATATTTAATCCAAGAACTTATCACTAAAGTTTCAAGTAAAAATGAAGGTGATTAACTCTAGGCCCAATTAATTAATTCAATCCCACCAAATGCATGGCTAGACTTATTAATTAAAATAAAATGATAAATACCTCTTAAATTAAACAAACACAACAAACACACCCTAATCATTAAGAGGCTTTAACATGGATCAAGGATCAAGCATGAGTGCATCTCAACCACTCCTCACAGATGCATCTCAATCGTTCAATTCCTCCTACAATCTATAAAAGAGAATTTTCGAAGGCTCACTCTTCCTTCCTAATGCTTGAATTTTTGAGGCTTCTTAATCTTTGGATTATGAACTCTCTTGCTAATGCTTAATGCTTTGAATTTGATAGTTGTTTTCATGCCCTCATGTTTAATTTCATGCTTTAGCTAATTAGAAAAGACCTCAATTTAGCTTATAATGGAAAGAATACATGGTTTCATGCTTCATTGAGAATTATTTTCTATATTTATCTTAGTTTCATGCAATTCCATTTGAATATCTCATTTTAGTGTACATTTTCATTGTTTAAGGGTCAAATCTGAGAGCTACTAACCCTTATTTCACACTTGCACTAACTAGAGAGTAATATGATAGTTTCATTTATTAGTTTCTCTAATTTAGTCTAAATCTCTTTCTAACAATGATATAATGTCTTATTGAAGTGTTGTGTTGTAGGCCCTAAACTCACACACACATTTTTGGCGCCCACTAGGGGGCTCAGCCCCAAATTTATTATTTTTCAAGCTTTCAAAAACTAATCACATCCAGGAAGAATAGTCGCACTCCAAGTTTCCTGCATCATTTCCCAGATTTGTGGATCACATCTGGGGGAATCATCACATCTAGTAAAATCTAGGATTGTATTTGGCGATCGGGATCGCATTAGGTAAATGGGGTCATTTGTGGGAAATAGAATCGCATCTAGGAAATTTTAGGATCGTATCCAAGAGTTTTTGTTGCTTTATTGATTTTTCTGACCCCTAATAGTTTGGCTTGTTGATTTCTCTGGTTTTTGGCATCTTAACTATGGTTTGCAAGATGAATGGCACAGACCCACAAGATGAAACTACTAACAATTGCTTGAGATTTTCTTTAAAAGGATAAAATAGGCTTAATGCATTTGTTTTGGAGCACTTAAAAGTAATCTAATTTCACTTTGTAAATCAATTAGTGGACTATGCTCTCTTCCCCTTGAAGGAAAATCAGAAACTCAAAAATTGGATTACACTTTGAAGTTAAATTGGGAAATGAATGCTAACACTTTCATATATTTTTTATTTGTAATTTGAGCTAGGAAAGTATGCTCTTCTCCTTCAAGGAGTATCAGAATTCCAGATCTCACAATTGCATATTCACTTTCCTTTGAAGCATTATCTTTTTGAAGATTTCATAAATGTGGATTTCTAACAAGCTAATAAATGCATGTGGTATTTTTGTTTGATCTTAAACAGCCTAACAAGTGGTTTGCAGGTCGTTTGTCCAAGATAAAATCAAAAGAGACTAATAATGCTTGTCTTGCAAGTTACCTTCTAAGAAAAACTAAAAACTTCATGCTTGAAATTCTAGGAATATTAAAACAATTTGAGATCAAGTTGCAAATCAATTAGAGGACTATTCTCTTTTCCCCTCGAGGGAAAATTAGAAACTTAAACATTGGCTTGTTATTTGGCATTAAATTGGAGTAATTGGCTATTAATTTTCATGATGTGTTTGGGATTCTTGGTGTGACTTAGGAGATTATTCTCTTCTCCTTTATGGAGAATTAGAAATCCAAAGCTTACTATCATTTATCCATTTTCTTTATTGTACACCTTTAGAGGGCCTGCCGGTTGAGGAAAAAATATCTTGGGAATAACCCAAGTGGGGAAAAGTCTTAAGCTAACTCTTCCACTCCACTATAAAATTTGACACTTCCTTGAGGCTAAAGCCTCGGAAGACATGATCTATCTTTTCTTGGGAGATTGATGAGCAATCCCAATGACATACTTGGATTTCATGTAGAGTGGAGCTGCTTAAATCCTGCTTGTGAGACTACACACTTTCAGGTTCCTATAAGGCTTACGTCCTCAATCCTGCTTGGGGGACTATGGGAGATGGTTGTGAATGGATGCCTTCATTAAAAACCTTATGTTAGATGATACTTAGATCACCCCCGAAAGGTTGTTATCACTTGTGCAAGGAAAATAGTAATTACCCCAAGACATTCACCATATCGAGCCCCCATTGATGTTACTACTTAGATAATATGGGCTCCAATATCCATTACATGTTATTGGACTACCATATTCTGAAGATTCTTTGGGTGTGTTCCTAAGTCAGTGAACAAGTGGTTTCAATCTCTACCTAGTATAAGGAAGGTTAGGTGTGTCTGATTAATATGATTTCTTGGTGTGTTCTAAATACAAATTTAGTTAATTCCCCGAAATGAACAAACAAAAAGCATTTACCAGTAATTACAAGCACCTACAAGTCACTGGAATTTGACAGACATGACCCATTTTCCAAAAAACACTGAAATAGACAAATTCCTGACATCAGCAGATCACATCCTGTATTCTTGAGTCACATCCCGTATCCTCAATCGCATATGTTCAAACCTGGATCACATCTAGTAGTTACACCATTTCCCGAATCACATTTGGTAACCACTGCATTTCTTGAATCACATCCCGTATTTCTTGGATCGCATCTGGGGCCCAAAAATTTCACCAATCACTTTAAAAGATCACATCTAGGACAAAGAGTACTTCCATACATTCCAAAACCAAAAAAATTGCATTTTCAGGTTCCCATTTGGCCCATTGGTAAGTTCCTATTGTCAAAACATAGTCATCTGATAACTATTGGTACCCATATAGACCTCAAAAATAAACTTTCAAGTTTAAGGTCTTGAATCTCTTTGAACTACTTCGAACCAAGGTTCAAAGAGGTTCGAAGTGGTTCAGTTTGCATAAGAAGATTCACAGGTTTAAAGGTTTAGGTTCAAGTGCAGGTTCAGAGGTTCAGAAATTCAGAATGCAAGTTCAAAGCACAATTTTACTTTGTTGATCCACTTTGAAAAGAGTTCAAAATGTTTCAAATAGGTTCAGGAGGTTCGCAGGTTCAAAAGTGCATTTCACTGGTCCAGATTGGTTCAAATTAATGCAGGAAAGTGCATGTAGGAACATTTAGGCTCGGCATGATTCATTTCAGTTCAGAGGCATAGTGAAAAAATTCAAGGCTCAAAAACATTATCTTTCCCTATTTGATATTATTTTTATAAGAATGTTTAAGTGCCTTCATTACCAAGTGCAAAAGATGTGAAACATTGGTGATAACATTAACACAACAAGTTGGTTATCCTGGCAGTTTTATATACCTTCACTCAGACCTCAATAACTTTTGACTCAAACATAATTTGTTTGATCTCTTTGGTCAAGTTGTGCGCAACTAGGATCTCTCCAACATATCCAAAAATGAAGGAAATCCAATGGTGGAATAATTAGTTATGCCCCTTGTACCGAGGCCTATTTTGACTATCATAAATATTTTTAAATCCACCCAGCATCAGAAATGTTTTTATTTATGACTAATGTATGATTATGCCACCTATCCAGATATCATTTAAAACATTGAAGTATATCTTTAAAATCTTTTCATAAATACTTTATGAAGATATCAAATTAAAGGAAGCAAGCATATTATCAAAAAGATGAAAGGAAAGAGTCGAATAGTTAAGTTTCAAGAATCAGTTATTCTAATAACTAAAAATGATCAACAATAGTGGAGAAGATAAATAGACCACAAAAACATTTGAAAGGGGCTCCAATTTTTTAGAGATTTTGCTCAGCAGACTTTGAACTGCAGCAAAATGAGAGCTGTGAATATAGGTAGGAAGGGAGGATTTTCTTTTCTACAGACTTTGTGCTGTGGGATGGAGAGTTTTCTATTCCTGTTTTCATTTGTAGTTGTAAGGGACAAAGAGTAGATTTTTATTTCTATGCATATGTAATGTACAATGCATCTTGGATATTGAAATAATGGAGAAATAGTTTATGGATCTTTGAATTCATTATTGTTCCTTCAGATTTCATTGAGCTTTGTCTCATTAAAATCTTTTTCAGCATCATATTTTACTTATTCAACTATGCATGTGCTTGATTTTGGAACTTTGTTTTCAGAATTAGGCTATGTTTGGAAAGAATACTTGTTTATAGATTTAATGAGTTATGATTTGTGGGTGTGAGAGAAGTGGGCTTTGTATCAGCCTCTCATATTCATTTTGTTTATATCTTTAAAATCTCTGCACATCTACATCATGTTTATGGGTAGATGTTGATGCCTTTGATGTTTTCTGGTGAAAAGCATACCAACGATATAAATTCATTGCATATCAGACGGAGGGAGCTGTACCTTCATACCAAAATTTAGAGGGCATTTGCATATTTTAATTAGAAATGACCCAACTGTTGGTTGCTGATTGTGTCTTCTTGTTTGGGCATTCAAGAGTCATTTGAAAGGTTTTTGTTGAAAGACAAATCTGTTCACCAACAGATTTTTGGTGACTCTACTGGGGACAGGAAATGAAGGCTAGTGTTACATGTATTTCCTTAGTTATTTTTGAAGTATCTATGTGTGCAGGAGATTGGTGACTCTATTGATGACCATGCCGGTTGTAAAAATCATGAAAAAGGCAAGGCCTAATCCTATCTTTATGGAAATCTACCAGATGGAAGATAAAGTGCTGCATGATTTCATGGATTGCTTTAAAGAAAGTGTCTCTTAGGCTGTGAAAGAAAATATCAGTCTTGAAGATGACTGTAACTCTATCCTACTTTAGAGAAGCCTCTGTGTTAGGTTTCAAAAATTGAAAGACCTCTACGAACATAGAAAAAGGGCACAACAACTTAAAGAAGAGTTGGTAGTTGATGATGAAGAACCTTTGGTAATATTATCTCAGTTCATCTCTTGTAACTATGCTATTTTTAATCATCAAGATAGCATCAAATTACCTATAGACAAGGAGGATAAAGTTGCATCAAAATATCTCTCCTCTCCTGAGATGGAAAGCTTCAAGATTGAGATTGATGATAGCAATCTTTCTTTAAAAAAATTGGTTTGCAAAGGTTTGCAGAATAGCATGCTACCAAAGCTACAATCTTTTATTTTTAATGAAACAGATGAAAGTGATAATAGTCATCTTTCTTTGGAGAGTTTTGTTTGTGAAAAGTTTCAGAATAACATGCAGCTTGAAACTAAACCTTTTACTCTCATGGAAAATAAAGGTGATCATATTGAAGATGTGGTTAAGTCACGCTTTTGTAAAAATCCTTCAAATTCTGAAAATTTGATTGGAGAAGAAAATTTTGAGATAAATACAGTGCAAGATGCTAATCATGCTGATGAGAAGTTACAACCCTCAGAAATCTTAGACATCTTACAAAACATTTCTTGCCATGATGAGAAAATTATAGAGCAGTTTTTGTTATCTATCAATCAAGAAGATTTTAGCTTAAGGCACTCAAATATTAATCCTCTTCATGTTGTGAGCATGGATAAAGCATTTTCTGATATGATTTCTACTAAGAGTGATGATGGTGTTTCAGTAAAAGAGGATCCTATGCTTGACGAAGTCAGTTCTCTTTTTCAACATGATGAGAAATCTGCATTGTTTTTCTTGAATGATGGTCATCTTGATGCAATTATTAAAGATCTTGCAGCATGTGCTTTGGATTTTCTTGAATGTTATCATTTTCAGCTTGATGTTGTAGACTATTTGAGGAGCATTGTGGTGGAGGAATCTAAAAAGTCAAAGATTTATGATGAGATTTGGGTTTTTGGAAAAGATTGTTTGATTAACAAATTTCTCCACACCAGTAATCTAACATCTAGCATTGAAGGAGTTTCCAAGTGGCAAATTTTTCAAGTCACATCACATAGCCACAATCCATTATTCTGAAAAGGTACTTTTTTCTCACAACCGGTAAATGGATTTGCATAGTTGGTCTTGTACATATTCTGGTAGGGTCTTTTGACCATGTACATATTTAGATGCTTTTGTGTGTTTTAGGTTAGTTTCTTTGCTTCTGTTAGTTTTGTCCACTTTGTTTTGGCTTGCTGTTTGTCCTCATTTTTGGCTTGTTAGTTTAGCCTTGCTCCCCCTCCACCCGCTTTGCAAGCAACTCAATTTTCCTCTTCTTAGTGACTCTATTCACCCAATGGATAAGGCACTTATCTTTTCCCAGAGATTGCTGGAGTTCTCTATTTTTGTGTCAAAAATAGTCCCACAGTTTTAGCCCATGTTGGTACCCATATAGACCCCAAAAATAAACTTTCAAGTTTAAGGTCTTTAATCTCTTTGAACTACTTCGAACCAAGGTTCAAAGAGGTTCAAAGTGGTTCAGTTTGCATAAGAAGATTCACAGGTTCAAAGGTTCAAAAATTTAGAATGCAGGTTCAAAGCACAATTTTACTTTGTTGATACAGTTTGAAAAGAGTTCAAAATGTTTCAAACAGGTTCAGGAGGTTCGTATGTTCAAAAGTGCAGTTCACTGGTCCAGATTGGTTCAAATTAATGCAGGAAAGTGTATGTAGGAACATTTAGGCTCGACATGATTCATTTCAGTTCAGAGGCATAGTGAAAAAATTCAAGGCTCAAAAACATTATCTTTTCCTATTTGATATTATTTTTATAAGAATGTTTAAGTTCCTTTATTACCAAGTGCAAAAGATGTGAAACATTGGTGATAACATTAACACAACAAGTTGGTTATTCTGCTAGTTTTATATACCTCCACTCAGACCTCAATAAATTTTGACTCAAACTAATGTAGGAGCATCCTGGGTGTAAGAGCAATCTTGCATCACCCAAAAATATTTTTGTTTTTGTATTCAATAAGGGCTATCTTGTGCAGAGTTGCTATTTATGGAAACTTGCTATTTTTAGTAAGCTGGTCTTACGATCTCAGAATGTTCTAATTTTACATGTGGAGGTTCATCTCAGTCATATCAGCCTGCCAGTAAAGTTTCATGGCTAGATCAGGTCTAGTTTTGAAGATATTGAAGATTTTCGGTATTGGCAGCAGGGTACAGAAACTTCGAGCTCAGTTTTGAAGGCTTTAGAGGCCCCAGATGACGTTGAAAATTTGGGTGATAAGCACTTTGCATTGGTCAAGCTTGTAGAGCACTTCGTGGCATTTCCAGAATGGGGTTATAATAGCCAATCAGGTCAACAGGTGATGACTTATGGTCTTTGGAAGTTGGGTCACCTGAAATGGTGAAAAATAATTTTTCTTCAAAATTTTTGTTTGGGTTTCAAAACTCATTTTGAGCTGACTTTGATGTAATAAATTGTAAAATAAAATAATTCTAAGTTTGGTCGGCCCTAAGGGCTAAATTTCTAGAACCTTCTCGGCCGGTGGAAATTGCCTATATAAAGAAGGCCCGTAGTGTTGTCTAGGGCAGTTCTGGGTAGTAGATCTAGGTATTGATTTGAGGCTTTGTCCTACAGAATATTGTAAGGGAATGCCCATGTGGCTTTGCATATTGTAATTCTGAAAGTTTATAATTCTACATTTGTGGAGATAATAAGAAGACAATTTTCTGTTCTTGCATATTATTGTTGTTGTTTCTCTATTTCTGTTAAGTGTTTCTGGTATTAAGGGGAGCACCCTTCATCGAGTGGTATCAGAGTAGGAGTTCTTGAGTGTGTAAATAGATCACCGACTGTGAGGCAGTTTGCACCAGGACTGTGGTTAGGGTTTCAATGCACATTGCAAAAATGGCTCCACGAAGAGAACGTGGTGAAAGAGCTGGTGCTGTAACACCTGAGGTTAGAGAGCTACAGAGACAAGTGCGAGCATTGCAAGTAGAGATTCATAGAGGAATGAATCTTAATGTCAAAGACGAAAGTGAGGATGAAGTCGAAGAAGAATATCAAGAAGGAGAAGCTGAAATTGTGAACTAGGAGGAAGAATGACTTTTTTGGGCAATTTCCAAGATTGGGAAAAGACCTAAGATTGAGGTTCCTACATTTTCTGAAAATCTTAACCCAGAGGAATTGATTGACTAGATCAATGAATGTGAGGAATATTTTGAGTACGAAGATGTTGAGGATCCTGATAGGGTCAAATTTGCAAAGACCAGATTGAAAGGTCATGCGAAGATCTGGTGGTAAGAAATTCAGTTGGAGCGAAATAGAAGAGGGAAAGATAAAATCACAAGATGGGATCGGATGGTGGATAAATTGAAGCGATAGTTCATTCCTATTGATTATGAGCTTGACCTACTAAAGAAAATGAAAAGTTTGAAGCAAGCAGGAAGATCTGTTCAGGAGTATACAGAGGAGTTCTATTGACTCCTCATCAGAACAGGCCATGCAAAAGCTGATAAGGAGAAAGTTGCCTGATACCTTAATGGGTTAAGGCTAAGAATTCAGTAGGAGTTGAATCTGGTTTGAATGAACAATATTGAGGAGGCATACCAGTTTGCCCTAAAAGTAGAGGAAAAGCTGAACAAGAAGTTTGAGAGCAGAAAAAATGGAAGAGGTCATGGTGGAAGATTTGGCGGACGGTCATATGGTGGCCGAAATGAAGATCTAAAAAAGAAGGATGAGGCTAGTAGCAGTCAGAATCAGAGAGGAAATAATTCCAATCATTTCCAAGATCAGAGTAATGGAGATCAGAGAGGAAGAGGAAGAGGACAAGGATCTGGAAGAGGAGGCTTCCGTGGAACATGTTTTCACTATGGAGAAGGTCATAGGGCATTTGAATGTCCTCAGCACCAAGGTAGAACAGACAGAAGAAATGAAGGCCAGGCCAGAGTTGCACATGTAGATGAAGATGCTAGATCATCAAATTCTAAAGATGCTGAAAGGGGAGAAATGCTAATTAACAGAAGAGTCTTGCTGAGTGGTGAGAATGAACCTGAACAAAGGAGGAGCCTATTTCGCACTCGATGCAAGTGTGAGGGTAAATGTTGTGATATGATTATCGATAGTGGAAGCACTAAAAATTTGGTGTCAGAAGAGATGGTGACAAAGTTGAAGCTCAAGAGACAGAAACACCCACATCCATATCGGATTGCCTGGGTGCAGGATGACCACAAGGTCATGGTCAGTGAACAGTGCCTGGTAAAGTTCAAGATCAGCGGGTACCAAGATGAGGTACTATGTGATATCATCTCTATGGATGCATGTAATATGTTATTGGGTAGACCGTGGTAGTTTGACAGATGTGCTGTACACGATGGTCGTGCGAATACCTATTCCCTGACAAAGGATGGAGTGCGACATAAGCTAAAGCCATTGAAGGAGACTGAAGAAAAGGTATGTGGTAATGCAAGAATAACATTTGTTGATGGAAGAAAATTTCTAGATGGTATGAGGCATGAGCATGTGTGTTTTGCTTTAATTCCAAAAGTTGGTAAAGAAGAAGTAGAGGATGTACATATAGAGGTTGCAAATTTGTTGAATGAGTTTCAGGATATTGTATCTAATAATGTACCTGATGGATTACCACCGGTAAGGAAGATCAGTCATCAGATGGATTTGATTCCAGGAGCCAGTTTGCCAAACAAGGCAGCATACAGAATGACACCAGCAAAAAGTGAAGAGTTGAATAGACAAGTACATGAGTTATTGCAGAAGGGGTTGATTCAAGAGAGTCTGAGTCCCTGTGCTGTACCAGCAGTATTAGCACCAAAGAAGAATAGAGAGTGGAGGATGTGTATAGATTCTAGAGCAATAAACAAGATCACAATCAAGTATAGGTTTCCATTGCCATGAATGGATGATATTATGGATTGTTTGATTGGAGCTGTGTATTTCTCAAAGATAGATCTGAAGAGTGGATATCACCAGATTCAGATCAGAGAAGGAGATGAATGGAAGACTTCCTTCAAGACAAAGGAAGGACTATATGAGTGGTTAGTCATACTTTTTGGGCTAACCAATGCACCGAGCACTTTCATGCGGCTCATGAACGAGGTTCTGAAATTTTTTTTGGGTAAATTTGTCATTATTTACCTGGATGATATTTTGATTTTTAGCAAGACATTAGGGGAACATATGATGCATATTCGTATGGTGTTTGAGAAATTGAGAGATGAGAAATTGTTGATCAATTTGAAGAAGTGCAATTTTGTGAAGAAAGAGTTAGTGTATTTGGGATTTGTAGTTTCAGTAGAAGGTCTAAAAATGGACCCAGAGAAGGTACAGGCTATCCTTGAATGGCCTACTCCAAGGAGTGCTACTGAGGTAAGATCTTTTCATGGTTTGGCTAGCTTTTACAAAACATTTATCATAAATTTTAGTAGTATTTGTGGACCCTTGACTGAAACAATGAGAGGGGATGGAAAAGAGTTTAAGTGGACTAATGGGGCAGAAAAGAGTTTTTAATTGTTGAAACAAAAAGCTACAGAACAACCTGTTTTAGCACTTCCAGATTTTAATAAGGTGTTTCAAGTAGATTGTGATGCTAGTGGTACTGCAATAGGAGCTGTTATGAGCCAAGAAGGTAAACCTGTTGCTTATTTCAGTGAGAAGTTAAATGATGCCAAGAGAAAATATTCTGTCTATGATCAAGAGTTTTATGCTATAGTTCAGGCATTAAAGAAGTGGAGACATTATCTGCTTCCTAAGGAGTTTGTTTTGTATACTGATCATCAAGCTTTGCAATATTTGAATAGTCAAGGAAAGTTGAATCAGAGGCATTTGAAATGGGTTGAGTTTTTGCAGAGTTATACATTTGTTTTGAACACAGAAGTGGAAAGTCTAACAGAGTTATAGATGCTCTTAGTAGAAGGCAACTATTGCTGACAGAGATGCAGATTGAGGTGGTTGGGTTCAAGGAACTCAAGAATTTGTATCCAGAGGATCCTGATTTTGGTGAAGCTTGGAAAGCTTGTACAGAACCTATTACTCTAGACAGGATGAAATGGTTGGATTTCATCATCCAGGATGATATGCTATTCAGAGGGAGTCAGTTGTGCAATCCACAAAGTTCTATGAGGGAGAATCTCATCAAGGAGAAGCATAGTGGAGGATTGGTGGGACATTTTGGTCGTGATAAAACCCTTGCTTTGGTTAGTGAAAATTATTATTGGCCACAATTGCAGCAAGATGTGAAGAAGTTTGTATAGAGTTGCAGAGTATGTCAGATGACGAAAGGAGTGAAGTAGAATACAGGGTTGTATCAGCCATTGCCTATACCAGAGAAGCCTTGGGAGGATATCAGTATGGACTTTGTTCTTGGTTTACCGAGGACACATCGGGGACATGATTCAATTTTTGTGGTGGTTGACAGATTTTTGAAGATGACACATTTCATTCCCTACAAGAAGACTAATGATGCTGTTCATGTAGCAGAATTGTTTTTCAGAGAAGTGGTGAGACTACATGATTTGTCAAAGACCATAGTTTCAGATCGAGATACTAAGTTTGTTGGATATTTTTGGTGGATATTGTGGAAGAAGTTGAAGACAGATTTGAAGTTCAGTTCATCACATCATCCACAGACTGATGGACAGATAGAGGTGGTGAATAGAAGTTTGGGAAATCTATTGAGATGTTTGGTTGGAGATAAGCCAATAGGATGGGATTTGATTTTACCATAGGCAGAATTTGCATACAATAATTCTGTCAATAGGAGCACTGGTAAATCACCATTCCAAATTGTATATGGAAGTAGTCCAAGAAATGCATCTGAATTGAGAAAGATAGATAAAGGAGAAATAAGTAGTGCTGAAGCTGAAGATTTTACAGAACACTTGAAGAACATCCATGAGGAGGTGAGGAAGCATATTACCAAGATGAATGCGTAGTATAAGGCTAAGGCAGATGATAAAAGGAGGCATAAGGAATTTTAGGTTGGCGATGAAGTCGTGGTTCATTTGCAGAAGGAGTGATTTCCGGTTGGTACATATAACAAGCTGAAAATGAAGAAGTTTGGACCATGTAAGATATTGAAGAAGCATGATTCAGGAAATGCATATGAGGTAGAATTGTCTAGTGAGCTGAATATTTCACCAGTGTTTAACATTTTAGATTTGACAGAGTATCATGAAGGAGGTGTTGAAGATGAGGTTGCAGCAGCACAGTGGAGTATTCCAGTAACCAGTTCAGATATCAAGGAGATTGAAGACATACTGGATAGTCATGTTGGCAGAAGCACAAGGAACAGGACATATGAAGAGTATTTGGTCAAATAGAAAGGATGACCTATTGAAGATTCATCATGGCTAACAAAGGAGGAGGTTAACCATCTTAGTTTTCCTCTGCACACCTGAGTCGTGACAGGGTCACTTCTCAAATTACCCTGGGTGTCTGATGCAGGAACATCCTGGGTGTAAGAGAAATCTTGCATCACCCAAAAATATTTTTTTTTTGTATTCAATAAGGGCTATCTTGTGCAGAGTTGCTATTTATGGAAACTTGCTATTTTTAGTAAGCTAGTCTTACAATCTTGGAATGTTCTAATTTTACATGTGGAGGTTCATCTTAGTCATATCAGCCTGCCAACAAAGTTTCATGGCTAGATCAGGTCTAGTTTTGAAGATATTGAAGATTTTTGGTATTGACAGTAGGGTATAGAAACTTTGAACTCAGTTTTGAAGGCTTTAGAGGCCCCGGATGAGGTTGAAAATTTGGGTGATGGGCGCTTTACACTAGTCAAGCCTGTAGAGCACTTTGTGGCATTTCCAGAATGGGGTATAATAGCCAATCAGGTCAACAGGTGATGACTTATGGTCTTCGGAAGTTGGGTCACTTGAAATGGCGAAAAATAATTTTTCTTCAAAATTTATGTTTGGGTTTCAAAACTCATTTTGAGCCGACTTTGATGTAATAAATTGTAAAATAAAATAATTCTAAGTTTGGTCAGCCCTAAGGGCTAAATTTCTAGAACCTTCTCGGGCGGTGGAAATTGCCTATATAAAGAAGGCCCGTAGTGTTGTCTAGGGCAGTTCTGGGTAGTAGATCTAGGTATTGATTCGAGGCTTTGTCCTACAGAATATTGTAAGGGAATGCCCATGTGGCTTTGCATATTGTAATTCTGAAAGTTTGTAATTCCACATTTGTGGAGATAATAAGAAGACAATTTTCTGTTCTTGCATATTATTGTTGTTGTTTCTCTATTTCTGTTAAGTGCTTGTGGTATTAAGGAGAGCACCCTTCATCACAAACATAATTTTCTTGATCTCTCTGGTCAAGTTGTGCACAACTGGGATCTCTCCAACATATCCAAAAAAGAAGGAAATCCAATGGTGTAATAATTAGTTATGCCACCCATACCGAGGCCTATTTTGACTATCATAAATATTTTTAAATCCGCCCAACATCATAAATGTTTTTATTTATGACTAATGTATGCTTATGCCACCTGCCCAGATATAATTTAAAACATTGAAGTATATCTTTAAAAGCTTTTCATAAATAATTTATGAAGATATCAAATTAAAGGAAACAGACATATTATCAAAAAGATGAAATGAAAGAGTCGGACAGTTAAGTTTCAAGAATCAGTTATTCTAATAACTAAAAAAGATAAATAGACCACATAAACATTTGAAAGGGGTTCCAATTTTTTAGAGATTTTGCTCAACAGACTTTGAGCTGTAGTAAAATGAGAGCTATGAATATAGGTAGGAAGGGAGGCTTTTCTTTTCTACAGACTTTGTGCTGTGGGACGGAGAGTTTTCTGTTCTTGTTTTCATTTGTAGTTGTAAGGGACAGAGAGTAGATTTTTATTTCTATGCATATGTAATGTATAACTCATCTTGGATATTGAAATAATGGAGAAATAGTTTATGGATCTTTGAATTCATTATTGTTCCTTCAAATTTCATTGAGCTTTGTCTCATTAAAATCTTTTTCAGCATCATAGTTTACTTATTCAACTATCCATGTGCTTGATTTTGGAACTTTGTTTTCAGAATTAGGCTATGATTGGAAAGAATACTTGTTTGTAGATTTAATGAGTTATGATTTGTGGGTGTGAGAGAAGTGGGCTTTGTATCAGCCTCTCATATTCATTTTGTTTATATCTTTAAAATCTCTGCACATCTACATCATGTTTATGGGTAGATGTTGATGCCTTTGATGTTTTCTAGTGAAAAGCATACCAGTGATATAAATTCATTGCATATCAGATGGAGGGAGCTATACCTTCATACCAAAATTTAGAGGGCATTTGCATATTTTAATTAGAAATGACCCAACTGTTGGTTGTTGATTGTGTCTTCTTGTTTGGGCATTCAAGAGTCATTTGAAAGGTTTTTGTTGAAAGACAAATCTATTCACCAACAATAACCAAAGAGAGTCATCTTTGAGAAAGTCTTGTTACCTTACATGGTCTAAATCTGCATTGTCCAATTGTGGAGTCAGTTTATCCTATTAGTTACAACAAAGTTATCAGCTCATAAATAGGGCACTTTGACACCCTTTGATGCTAAAAATTTCACACTATCAGACCCACTTGGACTTTGGTTCCCAACTCAAAAATATGGCACTTTGATACCCTTTGACGTTGGATCCATAAAACAATTTCAAACCCACTATTGCATCCTTGGATTCACAATCAGACATTGCAAACAATTAGACCCAATTTAAACACAAGACACCCATTGGTTCCTCAATCTAGTTTTCATGGTTGTTACAAGACACAAAGCTTACTATTTTCAAAAGAACCCATTCTCAGATGGAATACCTTTGATTACATTGGAAATGGGAGAAATTTCAAGACTAAATCCCTTATATGGTACTACACCTAGCACCACCCATACAGTAACACCCGAATCAATAAACATGAATAACTAGGAAGATTTTTGATGGGATGAAAGATACCATGACCAAAATGATCAAGAAGAACATGGAAAAAAAGAAGAAAATAACCAAGGAGAGATACGATACCATGACACATATTAGGATGATGATGATGTACATCTCATTGAAAAAGAATACCAAAGATTTGTAAGCAGTAAACGATTCAACAAAATCCTTGAAAGAGCTTCAGAAGAAAACAAAGAGAAATACTTCCTAGAACTCACTTCTCAAGGTGTAAAGTTACCAAAGGACTATGATGTAAGCCAACTTAAGCAAAAAGAAGATCTTCATCCTATGTCAATTCTAACAAGACAACTACTTGCCATGCAAGCATAAATTCAAGAGCTCAAGAAATCAAAGGACAAACCAAAACAACAATACTCTTTAGAGCACATATGTCCTTTCCCTTTTGACAAGGGACTCAAAATGATTCCATTTCCTAAAAACATCATAATACCAACATATAAAAGATACATGGGAATTTCTGACCCTCAAGATCATGTGAGGGAATTTTGCACAATCAGTATGGAGTTCATGCATGAGCAAACATATCTAATGAGATTATTTACATGAAGTTTAAGTGGACAAGCTATGGATTGGTTCTCAAAGTTACCTATGGGAATCAAGACATTTGATGAACTAGTGCAAAAATTCATACAACATTACTCCTACAACATCCAACACACAGTAACAATGTTGGATCTATGTAATACCAAGTAGAAAACAGGAGAATCATTCTTGAATTTCCTACAAAGATGAAGGAAAATATTTTCATGATATGCTCGACAGATACCTGAAAATGAAAAAATGGACATCTTTATTAACAACTTGGTTCCTAAAATGAACTTTCCAATACAATTACAAGGACCTCCAAGTTTTGACAAAATGATAGATAGTGCCATCAAGATTGAGGAAGTCTTGATTAAGAAGGGTGACATCACTATCAACAAGGAAAAAAAAAGACAAGTACTATCCCACCAAAGATAAGTACAAATATGGAAGCAAGAACAAACATGTGGTTAATGATAGAGTGGTTGATACTCCTAATCCAAAACCTAAACCAGATATTTTCAATCTCACAACAAGTCTTCAAATGAACAAGAATCTAAATCCTATTGTGACACCAATGGCAAGAAAGACTTTCAATAAACTTCTTATTTGAACATAGCCTTGTGCAGTGAGGCCTAAGAGAACATTCACACCATTGGGAGATACCTTGGAAGTGGTCTTAAAGTCACTCTTGGATAACAAGATGATCACGATTCCTAATTCTAAACCTTGGAAACTAGAAGTAAAACCCAAGTGGTGGAATGATAACAATTACTGTGATTTACATCACAACAAAGGACATAAAACCAACAATTGTATGAAGTTGAGACATGTTATTCAAGACCTAATTGAAGAAGGAAAAGTCAAGGTGGATGGACATCACACAAACAATGTCCGTAAGGCATTTCAAATTCCCTTTCCAAGCTATGAAAATGGAGAGTCTTCCAAGAGTAGCAAAATCAGCTAAACATATTCAGATGATGACAATGAAATCCATATAGTGGAACCATGTGAACACTCCATCAATATGATCACTCTAAAGGGAGTAAAAAAAATAAATTGAATCTTCCAATGCCATAACTCGAAGTCAAGCTAAGCTCACTCTCAAAGGATCTACATCTTACACACTAACTACTACTACAAAAACATCTAAGCAAGCAATATTGCTTCCAAAGTTTAATCTTGTGGAACAATTACAAAAGACACCCACTCAAATATCTATCCTAGAGTTCTTTAAAATCTCCCCTAGTCATAGGGAAGTTCTTGATCAAGCCCTACTTAGTACCAATGTACCAAAAGATCTAGATGTGGATAGATCCCAAGCTATGGTTGGTCACTTTAATTCCCCGCATTACTTATCTTTTTCTGAAGAGGATGATAAATCATTAAAACAACCACATAACCAACCTCTACATTTAGAAGTCCTCATTCATAAGCATCGTGTCAAACGTGTCTTGATAGATGGAGGTGCTAGTTTGAACATCTGCACATACAACTTGATAAAATAGTTGGGTTTCTCAGAACATGCAATTGATCCTAGAAGAAAGATAACTAGCAAGGCTTATGATGAAGAGGAAAGATCATCCAAAGGATTAGTTGTTCTTCCTATAAGAGTGGGCCCACTGGAGCAAGATGTCTTAAATTTCAGGTTCTTGATCTACCCCTAGCATACAATATTCTTCTTGGAAGGCCATGGATACACTCAATGTAAGCTATGCCTTCTACTTACCATCAATGGCTAAAATTTCCTCATAATGGAGTGGAGGTGACTATTCCAACAGACACTACATACACTTGCAATAATCTCAAGAAAATAGAAAGCATGGTTCCTCACAACAAGGAAAGCTCTAATAAGGTAGAAAGATCCAAGGAAATGGTCTTAAAAAGCTTTGCTAAGAAAATCAACATCTAGGAGACAAGCATGGGTGAATTTACAAGATAGACCCAATAATACCTTTAACAGAGATTCCCATATCTCCTAGAACACAAGGAAGACCTTCATCAACATTTACACCATCCAATGGCAGTGCTCTAACTATACATGAAGGAACTAGAATGGTCAAAGAAAAAGTATCCCTTGAAGAAGAAAACAAATAAAAGGCTGTCTTACAATGGCTTTATAAAGAACCTGAAGAGGATGGAAATGTCAAACATGTTGAGATAGCTCCAAAAAATATGGAAAGGCATACGAAATCATGAAACAAATGAGATACAAAGGAAAAGGACCCTTGGTACAAGAAAAAAAAAGGACTTGTAGAACCTCTACACATGGATTTCATAAATCCTAAAGACAAGACTGGATTATGCTTCAGAGAAGCAAGATTTCATCCCAAAATAGAAAGGGGTCCTATATTTGATAGATCAGGAGACTCAGATGACAAAGATGTTAGAAATAGGAAATACTAAGAGGGGGGGGTGAATCAGTATTTCAAAAACTTTTTCTTTTGCCCACTTATGGATATAACAGATTACTTTAGTGCATACAAAGATTATCAAGCTGATTAACAAACATAGCAGTAAATAGAAAGAACTCATAACACATGATATGTTCTCGAGGAAACCTTGGCCAAGGGAAAATGCTAGTGGGGATGGTACCCACAAAGATCACTAATCAAAAGTATCATGTTAGGGATATTGGACCCTATTAAGAGTCAATTTACAATATATAGTAGATCTGTCCTGGTTAAAGGACTTTAGGCCTTGTTAGAAGCCTTAACCCTGATAGGAGTTAGATTACAAAACCTGATCACCAGCTAAGCTCACTGCCCAAATAGGTAATACAAAATGTTTCTGACTATAGTATGGTACTACTTACAACTTTGCATCAATAGCCCTTGCTGCTATCACAATATACAACTATCACAAGTTATCCTTTTCTTTCTTTTTACACATCACACACTTTTTCATTACATTTCAAGTATGCCTAATATATGAGTTATTAGAGCTAATAACTTTATATGGTCGGCTTCCAAAATATTTATCCAAGAGTAAACATCTAGGATGTTATCCCTTCATAATGTTAAGTCATTATTTTGACAAGAAAAAATAATCCCTTAACTCTTTCGCTAATACTATCTCCAAAACTGTTCTGTCTACAAAAAATGTCTTCGGTAAACTTCAAATAACTTCATCTATACTAATCAAAAATTTATGTGCACTAAGATGGGGTATCCTCATTCTCTGTAGAAGCTTTAGTTAACTGCACAAACAAAAATATTGCTCTAGTGGACATCGCCAACTAAATCTTCATCGGGTGCTCTGTCAGGATCACTGTATCCATACTTAGACAATTTCTTCCTTCAACTTGCCATACTTGCATTCCAGATTCTGTGCTCTTAATAGAGATCATATGTTGCCATAATGACAACATCTATGCATCCACATTAGCCAAATTGCCAACAATCTCCCCCTTTGTCATTGGTGGCAACATATGGGAAAATTGGCTAAGTGTGCAAACAAAACTTCAAAGTATTTACACAAAATTGTGGCCAAATGTTATACAAAACATATACAATATTGTACTCCATAGAATAGCTCCCCCTATGAGTATCCTTCCTCAACATATTTTCAATTTTTTGCTATCTCTCCCCCTTTGACAACAATGACAAAGATAGGGTGTACAAAAATTTCAAAAAAAAACTTGATACCTTGTTATCAGCTATTGCAAAGCCAGTAGGCTTGCAACACAGTTGCCAAACTTTGACTTCCATTATTCAAAATCTTTCTCTCATATCTTCTTGATGGATTTAGAAACATTGAGTAGAGTACTCAATTTGTATGCTGCTGTCTGACAAGCTTGCAGGGAATTAAAGCTAAACTTCTGAAAAGATGTCTTTGCTGAAAGACATTGCTCAATTTGGTCTTCAACAATTGAGGTCTTGATTGAGATATGCTCTCTCAAGATGTTAATCCTGATCATCTTTCTATTCTTCTCCTCTGCTAACATTCTAATTCCATCATTTAACTTCCTTATGTTCTTCTCTATAGAAATTATCTTTACATTTGGGCTTGTCAAGGTGTTTGTTTCAGCTATAATTGCATCTATCTTCTCTCTGATCTTCTTATCTTCTTCAGTTTTTAGGATTTCTGATTTTGTGCATTGTATATACAAACTCTTTCTAGTCTCAAAATGTTTCCTCAAATTCTTTATGCATACATCCAAATTACCAATATCATTTTGAATATTTACACTTAAATTTTGTTGCATTTATGCTTCAAAGGCTTCCTGAACTTTTATTCTAGCAATATCCTTTAAGTTAGAAAATTCAGAGTCAAAAGAGTTTATTACTATTTTAGCTTTCTCAAGTGGATCCAATTCAAATACCTTAGTGCTGATCACACTCTCAAGTTTCTCTATCAAAACTCTAACTTTGCCTTCAAGGTCCTTCACCTTCTTATTCTTTCCAATAATTTTATTAAGAGATGTGATGAACTCAAGTTGATCATCATCTTCAACCTCTTTTCCAAGGTCTTCCAAAATTGACCCAATTTGTCTCTTCTTACTATCAGGTGCACTAGGGGTAGTGACCTCTGTCAAAATTTGTTTACCTTTACCTATCTGCTCTGCTGGAACTGATTCTAATACAACTGGTGCTTCCACTGCCTCTGTATCATTTTCTGATTCTATAATCTTCTCTTGCTCTTCTAAAGCCAAATTGTCAACAATGTTTCCTAGATCATGAAATACTGCATCATCTGACTCTAGTGTCACTTTGGTTCCTTCAATGTCCATTGATTCTTTGCCAATATTGATATGTGAAGAAGATGGGACTTCTTCAATACCAACTTCCTCTGCTGTGGTTCCTCTAATTGCTTCTGTTGAGGATCTGATTCAACATGCTTTCCTGCAACTATATCTACAAGAACTTGCATTACTGCTTGCTCAGTCTCTTTCTGTCCTTCCTCCTTTTTGCCTCCCATTATAAGGATTGTTCTTCTCTTAGTTCTCAATAAAGTTCCAAGAGGCTTCAAGAATCTCTTCAAATGATCTTCATCCTTAACTTCATAGAACTATCTGATTACATGTTCTCTCATCTTTATGTCCACTTCTTGTGCTCTCTATTTTCTATTCACAAGTCTGTTATACAAATCTTCTGGGATCTTACCATGAATAGTGCTAAGTTTCTTATCTGTCAAAATCATATGTGTAATCATTGCATTTTCAAAATTCAATCTGTCAAATGATCCATATAGATCATAGAATTTATTTATCTTAGTGAAGTCTCCATGCTTCAATATATCTTCATTAACTCTTTCAATTCTTGGTTTCCAAGTTTTCTTCTTGATTGAAACTTCATCATCATCTTTAATTTCTACTACTTTTCTAGGTATAGGTGGTACAATCACTTTCTATCTCTTGCCGGGTCCTGTTGCACTCACTTTTACTCTTTTGCTAGAAATAGGAGAAAAAGATTTATCTCCTTCATATTTTTCAGGTACTTCAACTTTTACCTTTACTGCAATAGGATCAACAGGGTCTGCACTAGATGCCACAGGTGGAATTACAAGATTTTCACTTTGCTTCAAGGCTTCTGCAGTCTTCTTAGCTATGTCAAACTCATGACTTGACATACTTGATTCTTTCAGTATTTTCTTCATAGTAGATTCAACTCTCCTACTAGATTGCTTCTTTTCTCTCAAACTTATTGCAGAGTTGAAATTCTCTTCATAGGTTCCAAACCTATTTGCATGACCATCCAACTCACACTTTAACAGTCTATTCACATATCCTACTATTTCTGCTTCAGATACTTCATAGCCAAGAGGGTCTATGAATTCCATTCTAGGCTCAACTACTTCAATTTAGGTGAAATCAGTGTCTACCATAAAACAAATGTCATCTTTATGCTTTTCAACTAAGGATTGAGGAATCCTTGATTTGTTCTTAACAATATTCTGAAAAGTCTTCAATACAAGCTTCACACTGTCATTGAATTTATCAAAAAGGTGCTTCATGTAGACTAAGTTTATTCTTTCCATTGTGTTCACATTGTCACTCCAATCAACTGTGTAAGGAAATCTTCTCAAAATATGGAAAAACATAAAGGTTATCAGAGATGAAAACCTAAATTGTGTGTACTTAGCCTTCTTAATCTTTTCTAAGTTCTCAAATAACTGAATTTTCAAAATTTCACATAGGTCTACTTGTTTCTTCTCAATACACATAAGATAAGCTACATGAACCATTCCTGCAGCCATGTCATCTTCCCTTGAACTACCATAGAATTTAGTTGTTAGGATCTTGCAAAGGTACCTAACATCATCTTGCTTAATCTTACTTATTGCAATTCCTCTACCATTATAACTAGATCCAGTGTTGTCTAAAATAATCTTTCTCATGTTCTTTTCATTTAGTGGAATCTCTCCAACTTTTGATAATCTAGAAACATCATGAATTAGGTCGGCAGTTATATCAATAACTCTATCCTCCATCCAAAATTTCCCATTGTGGATTCTACTTAAAATGATCTTGGTACATTCCTCATCATTAAATTCATACTTCATGGAATAATTGATAATTTCATTATTCTCTAGGTGCCCATAAGCTGGTTTAACTAACATGTCTTGATTATACAATTTCCTGTAGTCATCACTAAAATCTGCATCTCCCAAAGTTTCAAACTTGCAACCTAAATATCCTTTAACATTCTCAATGTGTAATACTCCGTCTGGTACAGATGATAGTGCTAGTCTGTCATCAATTTCAGCTGGTTCTACTGGTTCTTTCTTAATCTTAGGTCTATTCTTATCCTTAACATTATGAACCATAGAAATATCCATCTTATCAACTGATTAAAGATTAAAAAAAATACCCCAACTTTGCAAATCTAGGGTTTCGGTATGATCGTCGCTGTAAACTGCTTCCAAACTTCTTCAAATCATCCTCAACTCACTTTTTCTTCTTTCAAATCTCTTTTCAATCACTTTTTAATCATGATAACTTCTATTTTGACCTTATAACATTTCACATTAACTCGATCTGACATTGCATTCATTCATTTTGCTGCTAAAACCTCAAAAAGTTGATTCTACAAACCTGCAACCATAAAAAATTTTGTGACCTCGCAAAACATGACATTTTCTTTTGCACACTTAACCATAGCATTAGTACAACATAAAAAACCTATATCTAACTGTGCAAAACTTAACTCATTCAAATTCCTAATCTACGCTAATCCTAAGTCCTAAACTACAGAAACTTACATAATTTAAATACTTAAAGAAGGGTTAGGTAAAGATTCATCCTTACCATTAGTTACATTACCTTCCTGACTACTTTCAATGCTGAATATACCTCCTTGATCTATGCCTTTATCAAATTTTACTTCATCTTTATTGCTACAACAACCTTTCTCTTTGTTTCTTGCATTTTCATTCCTTCTTGCATTGTTCCTAGGGTTAGGGTTATGATGATAACCTCCATTGTTCATTCTGCAAACTCTTGCTAAGTGTCCAAACTTGTTGCATATCTGACAAATGATTCCATTATTTCCAAATCTCTATCCTTGCTGGTTAATCTGTGACCTGCAATTTCTAGCAATATGTCCTACTTTGTTGCATCTAAAACATACTACCACTTTTCTTTGATTCATTTCTTCAATAGATTTCTTATTTGCATTGTTAGTATTCCCAATCATTCTATCATAATTATTCAAAATTACTTTAGGTCTTCTACATTTGTTAGCTCTGTGTCCAAAACTATTACAATTATAATAATGTCCATTAAGAGGTTTAAATTGCTTACCTATGCAATCTCTCTTCATATGCCCAATAGTATTACAAGAAAAACATCTACCTTTGAATTCTCTTTGCATACCTTTAGATGATTCTTCCTATTTTGATTCTTCTTTCTTTGATTCTTCTTTCTCTCTAGGTGGTTCTTCTTTAGGTGGATCTTCCAATGTGTTCTCATCTAGCTTCATTTCCTCCACACTTTCAGATGTGTTCAGATCTGGCTTCTTAATTTCATGGTTTGTTCTAAACATACTAAATCCAAATCCAGTCCTATCAAAGAATGGTTCTTCAAAAGAAATTTTTTTTTCAGTCTTATCACTATTTGAATATAGCCTTTCAAGTTGTTGTTTAGATTGAGTTAATTCACCTTTCACAATTTTATTATACTTCTCAAGTTCCACATACTGCACTTTTACTTTTTCAGATTCAGATGTTTCCTTTTCAAGTCTTGATCTCAGATCTTCATTCTCAATTTTCAATTTTTCATTATTAGATCTCAAATTTCCATCTTTCATACTAAGCTTCAGATTTACTATCTTCAGCTCATGCTTAAGGATCTCATTTTCTTTTTTTAATTCATCACAATCTTCAACAAGCATATTAGATTTCTTTTCAGATTTCAAATCTTCAATCTTACCTTTTAATTTGTCACTAGCATTCTTTGCATCTTCATATTTTATTCTTAAGGAGTTTCTTTCATCAATAAGCATATTAATCTATTCAAGAGCTTCTTCAAGATTCCTCTGAAGTTGATCCATATCCATAGAGATCTTACTCAAGCTGCTAAGCTTTCCTTGAATGTTCCTTCTCCGAGTAACTGTGCTCTGATACCAATTGTTAGAAATAGGAAATACTGAGAGGGGGGGGTGAATCAGTATTTCACAAACTTTTTCTTTTTCCCACTTATGGATATAACAGATTAGTTTAGTGCATACAAAGATTATCAAGCTGATTAACAAACATAGCAGTAAATAGAAAGAACTCATAACACATGATATGTTCTCGAGGAAACCCTGGCCAAGGGAAAACCTCGGTGGGGATGGTACCCACAAATATCACTAATCAAAAGTATCTTGTTAGGGATATTGGACCCTGTTAAGAGTCAATTTACAATATATAGTAGATATGTCCTGGTTAAAGGACTTTAGGCCTTGTTAGAAGCCTTAACCCTGATAGGAGTTAGATTACAAAACCTAATCACTAGCTGAGCTCACTGCCAAAATAGGTAATACAAAATGTTTCTGACTATAGTATGGTACTTCTTACAACTTCACATCAATAGCCTTTGTTGCTATCACAATATACAACTATCACAAGTTATCCTTTTCTTTCTTTTTACACATCACACACTTTTTCATTACATTTCAAGTATGCCTAATATATGAGTTATTAGAGCTAATAACTTTATATGGTCAGCTTCCAAAATCTTTATCTAAGAGTAAACATCTAGTATGTCATCCCTTCATAATGTTAAGTCATTATTTTGACAAGCAAAAATAATCCCTTAACTCTTTCGCTAATACTGTCTCCAAAACTATTCTATCTGCAAAAACTGTCTTCGGTAAACTTTGAATAACTTCGTCTGTACTCCTCCAAACTTTATGCACACTGAGATGGGGTATCCTCATACTCTATAGAAGCTTTAGGTAACTATGTAAACAAAAATATTGCTCCAGTGGATGTCACCAACTAAATCTTCATCGGGTGCTCTGTCAGGATCACTGTATCTATACTTAGACAATTTCTTCCTTCAACTTGCCATACTTGCATTCCAAATTCTGTGCTCTCAATAGAGATCATATGTTGCCATAATGACAACATCTATGCATTCACATTATCCAAATTTCCAATAAAAGAAGAGGTAGAAGGACAACCTATTGCCTATGAAAGGTTGTTGCTTTTACAGGGAGACACGTTATTAGAAATTGGTACAAATCTTAGACAAGAACCAAATGAAGAACAAACAAAAGAACTTGAAGAAGAAAAAGAACAAGGGCTTCCTATTTTTGACACACCTCATTTTGATGAGGAACTAGAAATGATGACTCCACAAGAACCATTGCAAGAAGAGGAGAACCATGCTAATGAAGAAGATGAAGTACCCATAACTATTACCCACTTCTTGGGGGTCTCAGATTATAGTCAGGTAGACTCACATGAATATGAATGGGACATCCTATCTGATGCTACCATGGACATAGAGATGGATGTGATACATAAATTTTCTGCTAGAGTCTTGATTGAAGAAGGAGAGAGTTCTAATGCTAGACCACTAGAGTTAGATTGGCATGACACTAACATGAACTCTAATAATAATGAACATGATTCTAATAATCTTAACACTTATTTAGAGGAAAACCTAATGGATGATGTCTTACATGTTAATAACCTTGATAACAATGTGGTACTGTCTCTTGAACCTACTAAATCTTTTTCCTTAAAATACCCTAAACTAATAGACTGAGATGAGCCTACAAAAACAAGCCTATTATCTTTTGACAATGACTATGCCAAAGCTTGTTATCTAAATGCTTGTGAACCCTTCCTTTCTTCCACCAGTGTAAAGAGTGAAACTATGACTAAGGAGGATATCATGTTTCTCAGTCTTAAAATGAAAAACAAAAAGAATAAGAGATTTGATGGTGAAAACCACCTAGTGGCAGTATCAGATCCTAAAAGAGAAAAAGAAAAAGATGTATTCGATGGTGAAAACCTCGTAGAGGTGCTAAAGGATGGGATTCTTGATATCCTCCTAGGTCACTTTCAAGAAAGATCATCATTTCTGATTGAACCTACATAACCCATTAATTTGGGAACAATAGAGGCTCCTTAGCTCATTCACATTGCTAAATCATTATTAGAAGAAGAAAAGACCCAGTTCACCAGGTTCTTCCAAGAAAATAAGATTAATTTTTCTTGGTTTTATTAGACATGCCTGGATTGGACATAGACTTGATCATGCATCATTTGTCCATTTCACCTAATATAAAACCAATAAATAAAAAAATGAGAAAGATGAATCCACATGTGGCATTGCTAGTAAAAGTAGAATTAGAAAAACTGTTGAAAGCTGGATTCATTAGAGATATTGTGTTGGAAACTGCAATTGAAGCAATTGTTGTATTGTCATTGATGTCAAACCTTAACTGGTAAGACTGTTGCTACTTAGGAAAGTACTATATCTATTGTGAGAAGGGAAAGAAAGGATGGTAACAATAGCACCTAGGGAAAGGTTGAGTTATCTTGATACTATAAAGTGTACTTGACTATGTTGTACAATGATGGGACAATGTATTGTTTATCTTAGTAAGATTGAGGACTAAACTAGTAGGCTTAACCGAGCAAAAATGAAGAAATCATGTTTAAGCCGAGTTATGTTAGTGTCGACCGAGTTAGTGTATGCCGAGCAAAAATCTAGTGTCGACCGAGTATCAGTTAATTACAGAGGAAGATAGTATATGTCGAGGAAACAGTTTTAGTAGTGACCGAGCATTTTACATGAAGACCGAGTGGATGATCATAGTATTGACTGAGCATCAACATTTTTATATTTGAAGAGAATTTAGATTTGGAGCCGACATTGTTGAATTCTTGGATTATGTAAAATGTGTTGACTTTATTTATTAATTGTATGGAAGCATTTAATGTTAGAAATAGGGAATACTGAGAGGGGGGGTGAATTAGTATTCTAAAAACTTTCTCTTTTGCCCAATTATGGATATAATAGATTATCTTTATACATGCATAACATAAGAAGCTAAACAATATGCATAGAAATGGAAATAAAGAACTCATAACACATGATATGTTCTTGAGGAAACCCTGGCCAAGGGAAAACCCTGGTGGGGATGATACCCACAAAGATCCACTAATCAAAAGTATCCTGTTAAGGATGTTGACCCTATTAGGAGTCTATTACAAGAATATAGTGTATCAGTCCTGATTAAGAGACTATAGGCCTTGTTAGAAGCCTCAACCTTGTTAGGAGTTGTCAATACAAAATTTGATTACCAGATGAGCCCACTACCCAAACAAGTAATTTACAATGTATACTTATTACAAAATGGATTAAGGTATATAACCTTATGCTACTTGCATCAATATATTTTTTTTGCTCTTACATTCACATCATATCATTACAATATTACATCATCTCACTACATCATATCTCATCTCTTCTTTCAATTACAATTACATATATACAAGTTATTAAAGATAATAACTTTACATGGTCGGATTCCATATATCTTTATCCAAGAGTTAAAATCTAAGATGTCATCCCTTTATATTGTTAAGTCATTATTTTGATAAACAAAATAATCCCTTAACTCTTTACCAATTTTGCCTTCATGTTCTGTCTTGTCGGCTTAACACTGTCTTCGGTAAAACTGTCATAACTAATTCCATACATGCCATACTAACTTGCACTCTAAGATGGGTCATCATTAGTCATCATAGAGTCTATGTTCAAGTGCACAAGAACTGAACTTACTCTAGTCAATGTCGCAAACACAAACTGTATCCTGGTGCACTGGTGAAAACATTGTCTGACACTTAGACAAATTTGCAATGCACTTTGCTATACTTGCTCTCAGTCCTGTGTGGTCTTCATGTGGATCATATGTTTCCATAATGACAACATCTATGTACTCACTTCAGCCAAATTGTGAACAATCTCCCCCTTTGTCATTGGTGGCAACATATGAGAAAATTAGCTAAGTGTACAAGTCAAAATTTCAAAATTGTATCAAAATTGTGGCCATAGGATAGAATATGTCTACTATCCTTATAAATCCTCAAAATATAAACTCTAATACAATGCTCCCCCTAAGAGTATCAATCCTTATCAAATATATCAATTTTCTACTTTAATATCTCTCCCCCTTTGACAACAATGACAAAATAAGGTAGGGAGGATTACAAAATTGTATCCCAAAAAAATATTATACCTTCATTTTCTTATTGCAAAGACAGTAGGCTTGCAACACAATCTGCAAAATCAGCTTTCATAGCTTGTATCTCCTTTTCCCATGAATTCTTGATGGAATTTGCCACATTGAGTAATGTGCTCAGTCCATAAGCTGCTATTTGACAAGCTTGGAGGTTGTCAAATTTGAATTTCTGAAAGGATGTCTTAGCTGTAAGACATTCTTCTAACTTCTCTTCAATGATACTCAACTTCATAGAGATATGTTCTCTCAAAAGAGTGAGTCTCCTCATTTTTCTATTCCTCTCATCTTGCAATATTCTTATTTCATCATAAAGCTTCCGAATTTTCTTTTCAGCATCACATACCTTCATATTAGGTCTAGAAAGAAGGTTACATTCATTCTGAATCTTAGCTTCCTTCAACTTGATCTTCTATTCCTCTTTTGCTATCAAAATCTCTAGTTTTGTACACTGTATGTACAATGATTTTCTTATCTCCAAATGTTTCCTCAAGTTCTTGATATAAATATCAAGACTGCTAATATCATTCCTGATATTCTGACTGATGTTCAAAAGCATTTCAACTTCATAAGCTACTTGAGCTCTCACTTTTGCAATATCAAATAGGTTAGTGAATTCATTGTCAAAAGTGCTCATTACCTTCTTAGCTTTCTCCAAAGGGTCTGCCTCTATGATTTGTGTAGTTACAATGCTTTGTAACTTCTCAGTAAATTCCTTCAAACTCCCTTCAAGATTTTTCACTTTCTTGTTCTTGCCAATGATTTTATTCAAAGAAGTGATCAGTTCCAACTGGTCATCATCATCAACTTCCTTTCCTAAATCTTCAAATAAAGATCCAATTTCTTTCTTCTTTCCAGTCTCAGGAGTAAGACTGATGTCTTTTGTGGAAGAAATGGGTTCTTGAATCTTAGTCTCCTTAGGTTCTTCATTGATAGATTTAGTCTGCTCTGCTTCTTCAGTTCTATTTGGTTCATCAAGAGCCGAATTGTCAACAATGTTTGCTAAGTTCTTGAATACATTGTCATCAGTATCCAAGGTGACCTTAGTACCTTCAATATTCATGGTTTCATCTTCAATTTTAATAGCTGAAGGAGAGGGAGTATCCTCTTGTTCAACTTCAACTACTTGCTCTACTGCAATCGATGGCTCTCCAATGTTTTCTGCCATGACCTTGATTATTGCCTGCTCTGTATCTGAATTAACTTCTTCATATCTACCTCCCATAATCAAAATGGTTCTCCTTTTGGTTCTCAAATGGATGCTTAGGGCCTTCAATATCTTCTCCAAGTGTTCATCATCTCTCACTTCACAAAGCTTCTTCACAAGATTCTTTCTGATATTGGTGTCTTCTTAAGTTGCTCTCTACTTTCTATTTAGTAGTTTGGTGTACAACTCATCGGGTATTTGACCTTGAATAGAATCAAATTTCTTGTTTGCCAACATCATATGCTTCATAATAGCATTCTCCAAATTAAGTCTATCTAAATAATCATAAAGACTGTAGTACTTGTTCATTATGGTAAAGTCTCCATTTTCAATAATCTGCTCATTAATCTTTTCAACTTTAGGTTTCCAAGCTTTCTTCTTAACTATAGTTTCATCACTTTTTACTTTTGCAATTACTCTTGGTATTGGTTGAACTATAGTCTTCTGTCTCTTTCCTAGTCTAGTAGCAATTTCTTTCATTCTCTTCCTAGCTATGGAGGAAGTGGATCTAGTTGTTACATGTTCCTTTTCTGGTTCCTCTACTTTCACCTTGACTTGTGTAGGTTCTTTCTATGCTACACTGGATGACAAGGGTGGTACAATCAAAACTTCTTTCTGTCCAATATCCTTGATTGCTGCTACTGTCTTTTTTTCTATTAAGAATTCTTGTTCTGACATCCCTGTATCTTTCAGTATTCTCCTGATAGTGCTATCAAGTCTCTTCTTAGATTGCTTCTCTTCAATTATAGCTTTTGCCGAGTTGAAGTTCTATTCAGAAGTTCCAAATCTACTGCATTGAGTGTCCAATTTACTTTTAAGTAATCTACCAACATATTCTTCTATTTCAGCCTCAGATATCTCATAGCCAAGAGGGTCTATGAACTCAATTCTAGGTTCCATTGCTTCAATATAGGTAAAGTTAGTGTCAACCATAAAACATATATCATTCTTATACTTCTTCACAAGTGACTATGGAATTCTTGATCTGCTAGTTACCATGTTCTGAAATGTCTTCACTACTAACATAGCACTCTCATTTACTTTGTCAATAACATGTCTCAAATATACTGTATTTATCCTTTCCATAGTAGTTTTTCCATCATTCCAATCATGTGCAATGGTGTATGGAAATCTTCTCAATGAGTGGAAAAACATGTATGTAATTAAGGATGAAAATCTAAATTGTGCATACTTAGATTTCTTTATCTTCTCCAAGTTTTCAAATAATTGAATTCTCATAATTTCACACATATCAACTGGCACTTTGTCAACACACATTAAATAGGTAATAGGTACCATTCCATCTGCCATATCATCTTCTCTAGAATTTGCACAAAACTTAGTTGTTAGGTACTTGCATAAATATCTAACATCATGTTGTTTGATCTTGCTAATCACAATTCCTCTACCATTGTAGGATGAACCTGTGTTGTCTTTGACTATTTTTCTCATTTAAAGGAATAGCACCAACTTTAGATAAACCTATGACTTCATGAATCAAGTCAGCTGTAATGTCTATCACTCTATCCTCTAGCCAAAACTTCCCATTGTGAATTCTGCTCAGAATGATCTTAGTGCATTCTTCATTGTCAAACTCATACTTCAAAGCATACTGAACAATCTCATTATCTTTCAAATGTTCATATCCTTGTTTTAATGACATGTCCTGATTGTAAATGTTCATATGTTCATTGGTAAAATCACTATCACTGACAGTTTCTAACTTGCATCCAAGATAACTTCTCACATTTTCTAAGTGCAAAATTCTATCTGGTATGGATGATTATGCTAACCTAGGATCATCTTCTTCCAAGGGTTCTACTGATTCCCTCTTTGTTCTAGGTTTGTTCTTATCTCTGATATTGTGAATTAAGGATACATCCATGACTACTTTAAATTCCTTATACCGATTCAAAGATTTTTCAAGATAAATACCTTAAGTTCACGATTTTAGGGCTTTTGTAGATTCGACACTCAAATCTTTCATCAAATCACTGCAAAATGCTTCCAATCTCTATTCTTTGCTCTCCTAAACACTTCAATTTGCTTAGATAATCAAATAACATCGATCATAACCTTTTATTACTTCAATCTCACTTAGATCTGACATCGCATTCAATTCTTTTGCTGCTTCTTTCCAAAAAAAAGTTGTTTCTGCTATCCTGCAAAACTTAAAACTTCTTGTGATCTCGCAAAACATAATATTTTGTTTTGTGCTCTTAACCATAGCATTAGTACATCATAAAATACCTTACATTAAATGCACAAGATTTAATTCATCAAAAATCTACTTCTACACTAATTCTAAGTTCCTAATCTACTGCAATTATCATAAATTAAGTGCTTTGAGTTAGGTCAGGTAAGGATTCATTCTTACCACTTGATACTTCACCTTTCTGATTAACTTCAATGTTGAATATGTCTCCTTGATCTGTGTCTTTAATAAACTTCACTTCATCTGCATTACTGCAACAACCTTTCTGTTTGTTACCTGCATCTTCATTAATTCTTGCATGATTTCTAGGGTTAGGGTTAGGATGAAAAACTCCATTGTTCATTCTGCAAAACCTTTCTATATGTCCAATCTTGTTACATATCTGACAAACAATTCCATTATTCCCATATCTTGGTCCTTGCTGATTAATTTGTGATCTGCAGTTTCTAGCAATGTGTCCAATCTTGTTGCATCTATAACATACTATATTTCTTCTATTCATGTCTTCAGTAGGTCTCTTATCTGCATTGTTAGTATTCCTAAACATTCTACTACCATAATTATTCTCAATAACTTTAGGTCTTCTACATTCAATAGCTCTATGTCCAAAACCATGACAATTATAACAATAACCATTAAGAGGTTTAAATTGTTTACCTATGCAATCTCTCTTCATGTGACCAATAGTATTACAACCAAAACATCTACCTTTGAATTCTCTTTGCATACCTTTTGGTGATTCTTCTTGGTTCAGTGGTTCTTCTCTTTTAGGTGGTTTTTCTCCTTTAGGTGTGTCCTCAGATTTGTTGATCTCATTTGACTTTTTCTTATCTATGCTTTCAGATTCTTTCAAATCTGGTTCCTTGCTTTCATCATTTGTTCTGAATATATTAAATCCAAGTCCAGTCTTATTATAGGATGGTTTTCCATAAGATACTTGTTCATAGATCTTCTCACTATTTGAATATAGCCTTTCAAGTTGTTGTTTGGATTGAGTCAATTCACCTTTCACAATCTTATTCTATTTCTCAAGTTCTGCATGCTGCAAGTTTACTTTCTCAAATTTAGATGTTACTTTGCCAAGTTTAGATTTTAATTCTTCATTCTCAATCTTCAACCTTTCATTCTCAGATCTCAGATTTGCTTCATTTTTGTTATTTCCATCTTTCAAACTAAGCTTCAGATTTGCTATCTTCAATTCATGTTTAAGGATCACATTTTCTTTTTCTAAGTTGTCATCACAATCTTCAATAAGAATTTCGGATTCTTTTTCAGATTTTAGATATTTTATCTTGTTTTTCAGTTTCTCAATAAGGTTGTTTGCATCATCATATTTCCTTTTCAGAGTGTTTCTTTCATTAGTAAGCATATCAATCTATTCAAGAGCTTCTTCAAGATTTTTTGGTAGTTGATCCATATCCATAGAGATCTTACTCAAGCTGCTAGGCTTTCCTTGAATGATTCTTCTCTGAGTAACTAAGCTCTGATACCAATTGTTAGAAATAGGGAATACTGAGGGGGGGGTGAATCAATATTCTACAAACTTTCTCTTTTGCCCAATTATGCATATAACAGATTATCTTTATACATGCATAACATAAGAAGCTAAACCATATGCATAGCAATGGAAATGAAGAACTCATAACACATGATATGTTTTCGAGGAAACCCTGGCCAAGGGATAACCCCGGTGGGGATGATACCCACAAAGATCCACTAATCAAAAGTATCATATTAAGGATGTTGACCCTGTTGGGAGTCTATTACAAGCATATAGTGTATCAGTCCTGATTAAGGGACTATAGGCCTTTTTAGAAGCCTCAACCCTATTAGGAGTTGTTAATACAAAATCTAATTACCCGATGAGCCCACTGCCCAAACAAGTAATGTACAATGTATACTTATTACAAAATGGATTAAGGTATATAACCTTATGCTACTTGCATCAATATCTTTTTGCTGCTCTTACATTGGCATCATATCATTACAATATTACATCATCTCACTACATCATATCTCATCTCTTCTTGCAATTACAATTACATATATACAAGTTATTAAAGATAATAACTTTACATGGTCAGCTTCCATATATCCATATCCAAGAGTTAACATCTAAGATGTCATCCCTTTATATTGTTAAGTCATTATTTTGATTAAAAAATAATCCCTTAACTCTTTACCAATTTTGCCTTCATGTTCTGTCCTGTCGGCTTAACACTATCTTCGGTAAAACTATCATAACTAATTCTGTACATGCCGTATTGACTTGCACTTTGAGATGGGTCATCATTAGTCATCATAGAGTCTATGTTCAAGTGCACAAGCATTGAACTTACTCTAGTCAATGTCGCAAACACAAACTATATTCTGGTGCACTGGTGAAAACACTATCTGACACTTAGACAAATTTGCAATGCGCTCTGCTATACTTGCTCTCAGTCCTATGTGATCTTCATGTGGATCATATGTTTCCATAATGACAACATCTATGTACTCACTTCAGCCAAATTGCAAATATTTAATGTTTTGTAAAATATTTTATTGTAAATCTTTATGAGATTTGAGATGATTCTAGAAGAGGAGACGAAGAACATGAAGCGGGTAGATTCAATGAATTTGACCTAACCCTAAGATCTACGAAGGAGATTAAGTGGAAAAACAAAAGTTAACCTAAAAAAGAAAAGTATTAAGGGAACCTAAACAGTAGGTATGAAAAGCCATGGGTGAAGGAGATGTTGGAAGAATAGTAAGTTTTATTAACTATATAAGCGAAAAGGCTGAAGGAGGAGTGTGGTGATTTCTTGAAGAAAAGTTCTAAGCAGATCAGAGATGGAAATGGAAAAGTTTCAAAGTTAGTAAACTAGAATTTATGTATGGAATTGGATCTGATATTTGCAAGGGTTGGCTTTTAACCGAGCTCACTTCAGAAGAGTGAAAATAGTAGTAGCATGTTACAAAGTGGTTTTTCCCATATTGGGTTTCCACTATAAATCCTGGTGTCAATAATTGTGTGAATGTTTTGGTTTGAACATTTCTATGTTTTATGAGTTAGTTAAAGCTGGGTAGTGGACTACAGTGTTATATGTTTCTATTATTGAATCAGTGATGACTGAGTTTGTTTTGGTTGCTTGATCTGATTTAAAGAAAATTTTTTGAAGTTATTTTATACATTAGGACCTGAGAACAACTGATTCACCCCCCCTCTTTGTTGTTCTAAATCATCTTAAAAATTGGTATAAGATCTATGTTTCTTATTGGTGTCTATAGAAAACAAGTTTAAAGGGACTTGAAGCAAATGATCAAGATGTATAAGAAGGAGGTACCAAATTTGAACAAAGATAACTTCCCTGCAGGGCAAAGCTTGATGAAGTTACATCTGGCCGGTATTGGTGATTCTTCAAAATGCTACATTGAGCATGACTATGTCACACCTGTTGCACCTTTGACTACCAAGGAAATGAGAGCTAAGCAAGAACATAATCAGACAATGCTAGAAATTGCATCTACCCTAAGCTATCTAGAATTCGAGGATATTAAGGACTGCAAAACTACTAAAGATATGTGGGACACTCTTGCAAAGATCTATGGTGGTGATCTATATGTGCAAAAAGACAAAGCCGAGAGTCTTAGAGGTAAGTTTGATGAAATGAGAATGAATGAAGATGAAAACATTGCACAATATTGTGGTAGAATAAAAGAAGTTGTGAATGCTATTAGAGGATCAAATGGAACTATTGATGATGAGACCATAATTGGAAAAGTGCTAAGAACCCTGCATCCTATATATGCTATTAAGATATCATCTATTCAGGAATTTAGATGTAACTCTACTAATGTGCTTACCTTGGAAGGTTTGATTGGAAAACTGACTGCTTTTGAACTGTCTAACTATGACAATTTCACTGTTGGTAGTATTGGAAATGTTGAATCTGCTTTCAAGTCACAGTTAGTTCTAAATAAGCCGAAGAAAGAAAAAGAAACATGCACTAGTGAAAGTGACAGTGACACTACTGATGAAGACCTTGAAGATCTAGAAGCTCTTATGGCTAGAAGACTGAGAAGAGGAAAAGGAAAATATAAAGGTAAACTCCCTATTATATGTTTTGCATGTAATAAAGTCGGTCATATATCTACTAGATGTTCTGATAAGAAGGATAAAGATGAAGAAAGAAACAACGGACACAAAGATAGAAGAGATGAAAAAGGCTACTGAAGGTACAAAGATTACAAAGGAAAAGGTAAGAAATCTTGTTACATTGCTGAAGAAGAGACTGACACTGATAGTAATGATTTTGAAATTGAAGTAGTCTATGTTGTAATAAAAGATGAATCTGATGAGGATGAGAAAACTGCATTGATTTCCTATGTGGACAAGAATGACAAATGAATTATAGATAGTGGTTGTTCACATCACATGACTGGTGACAAAAGTAAGTTTGAGACCCTACATCACTATAAAGGTAAAAGTGTAACATTTGGTAATGATGCACCATGTCCTGTTAGAGGAAAAGGATTGATTAAACTGACTGATAAAATCTCTTGTGAAAATGCTTATTGGGTTGAAGGATTGAATTGTAATTTTCTAAGTGTTTCTCAACTCAACAGAACTGGCTACCAAGTGGAATTTCATCACAAGAAAGCTAAGATATTTGATGCTACTAGTGAACTGATTGGAAGTGGTGAGCAGACTAGAGGTAATTTGTTCTATCTTGACCTATCTAAAGAAATATGTATGATTGCACAACTTGATGACATTTGGTTATGGCATAAGAGGCTATGTCATGTTAACTTTGACAATCTGATAGAGATAAGTAAGAAGAAGAAAGTAAGAGGCCTACCTAGACTGAAGAAACCTGAGAATGTGATGTGCAAGAATGCTAGTTAGGAAAAATGACTAAGTCAAGTTTCAAGAGCAAAAACTTTACTTCTAAACACATTTTAGATTTGGTTCATACTAACCTTTGTGGACCTATGGGTATACAAAGTTACTATGGAGCTAGATACATTATCTTGTTTGTTGATGATCATACCAGGATGATGCATGTAATGTTTCTAAAAGAAAAATCGGATGCTTTTCAATTTTTTAAGTGGTATTTGGAAAAAGTTGAGGAGACATGTAGGAACCTGAAATGTCTTAGATTTGACCGAGGTGGAGAATTTACATCAAATGAATTCAATCTATTTTTCCATGATAGAGGAATCAAAAGATAGATGTCTGGACCAAGGACACCTCCACAAAATGGTATAGAAGAAAGAAGGAACAAATCTATTTTGGACTGTGCAAGGACATTATTGATTGAAAATAATGTGGCACAAAAATAATGGAAAGAAGCTATAAGTATAGCTATTTACAGTCTTAACCGGGTATAGATCAAGAAAGGTACAAATCTGATACCCTATGAATTATGGTATGGGCATGCACCGAGTGTTAAATACTTTAGAATCTTTGGAAGCAAGTGTTACTTATTGAAAGACAATAAGAATGGAAAGTTTGATGCCAAGAGTGATGAAGGCATATTCCTAGGCTACTCCACAAAAAGTAAAGCTTATAAGTGTTTGAACTCTAACACTAACAAAATTGTGGAAAGTGTGAATGTAAAAATTGATGAGTATGCAGAAAGAAATGAAGCCGACAACAAAAGAGAATCAGAAGATTACAAATCTTTTATGTACATTGAGGAAATAGAAGAGGTAGGTAACAGACTTGCACCTGATGCCGAGTCTCAGGCAAGCAATGCTGAGTGTCAGGAAAATAGTGCCGAGAGAGAACAAGAACATGTCGTGCTACAAGATAATGCTGTCGAGTATTAGGAAGAGGTTGCCGAGCATTCAGAGACTGAATCTGACAATCTTGTTGGGGAACCTGATGAAATAGAGGAGAAAAATGTTGAACCTATTTTGACAAAATATGTAAGAAGACATCACAAGCTTGAATAGATAATTGGAGACAAAGACACTGGACTTCAGACCAGAAGAAAAACCATGGATCCAACATGCTTACTATGTGTGTTTGAACCTAAGACAACTAAAGAGGCATTAGAAAATGAAGACTGGATACAAGCAATGAATGAAGAGATTGACTAGATTGAGAAGAATGAAACCTGGAATCTGGTGCCGAGACTTGCAAATAAGAATGTTATAGGAACAAAGTGGGTGTTTCAAAACAAGTTGAATGAAAAAGGTGAAATCACTAGGAACAAAGCTAGGCTGGTATGCAAAGGCTACACACAAGAAGAAGGAATAGATTATGGGGAGACATATTCCCCTGTAGCTAGATTGGAAGGAGTAAGAACTCTGCTTGCATATGCTTCTTATAAAGATTTCAAGGTATATCAAATGGATGTCAAGTCTGCATTTTTAAATGGTGTACTGGAAGAAGAAGTCTACATAGAACACCCAGAAGGTTTTATTGATCCAAACAGAAGACACATGGTATGCAAACTGAACAAAGCATTGTATGGATTGAAACAAGCTCCCAGAGCATGGTATGAGAGGTTGCATAACTATCTGATGCAGATTGGATTTTCAAGAACAAATGACACAAGCAATCTGTACTTGAAGGATGAAGAAGGCAAAGGTATTCTATTGGCCAAAATTTTTGTTGATGACATTATTTTTGGTGGACAAGATGCATTGTGTAAAAGTTTTTCAAAAGAAATGCAAACTAAATTTGAAATATGTTTGGTGAGATCAAATTCTTTGTTGGTTTACAAGTATATCAGATGAAGAAAGGAATTTTCATTACACAGTCTAAGTATGTTAATGAAATATTGAAAACTTTTGGAATGGAAGATGCTAGACTAGTAGGAACTCCTATGGTTACTGGACAAAATTTATCTAAGAATGATGATGCTGCAGAAGTTAACCAGACTTTCACTAGTAGAATTTGGGCAATAAATGACCAGGTGACTAAAAATTTTAGTCACCTGACTAAAACTGATCATGTTCCACCCATTTTTTTGGATTCACAAATATAAATGACTAAATAAATGACCAATTTGGTCATCATGTAAAATCACAAGTAAAATGACTAAATACATGACCAATTTGGTCATCAAGTAAAATGACTAAATAAATGACCAATTTGGTCATCGGGTAAAATGACCAAATAAATGACTAAATAATTAATCACCCTAATAATAAAAATGACTAAATGAATGATTAATACTCCTTTACACATTAACTTTTGATAATATCATATACTTATATTCTTAGAAGTTGCATTTGAGCAATAATGTGTATTCGCCAATAGACTTATTATGCAAACATTATTCTGTGTCCTCTAATATTCTGTTCACCAATAGACTTATTGTTGCATTTCACATTAACTATTTTATGTGCTCTATAATTTTTAGATGTTTCATTATTTTGTTTGTATCCCAAGGTGAACTTTAGTAGTTATGTCATTATTCAAATATTGTTGATACATATGTTTAATTTTCAGGCAAGGTCGAGTCAGCCAAAAGATTATTCATGGTCAGAATGTGCCAAGCGTGGCTATTCATGCATTATCACTAAAAGTTTGAATTTAATTATCTATTATATTATTTAGATATATTTATCAAATGTGCTCAATCACTACTACACAAGAGGGTAATTTAAGACATTTCTTTGAGACAAAATTAATAATTTGTCTTTAACACTTAAATTACTATTTTAATTATTTTATATAAAAAATAAAAAATATTTGAATTGTCTTAAATTAAAAATTAAGACAAAAGAAATGCTAATTTTTCAATTGGCGGCAAAGGTAGAGGGATGGGGGGAAGTGAATATTTGACATGTTTTTGATAATTTTTATTTGGGTTCTCAGGTTTTTACGAATATTGGAGAGCCGTGGATTGAGAGGGAAAGAATAGAGGTAGGATGGGTCGTGCAAAAGGTAATCTCTCTTCTATGCACGCACTGTTCTACAATAGAAATCTTTGCTCTGCAAAAATCAATTGAGGGTGGGTGGCTTTGCCTATGGTTTTTTAAATTTCATCTTCCCGGTTTTGAGAAAGATCTGCATTTTCTTAATGATAGTTTTTGTCAACATACTAGAGCTGGGGGCTTGATATTTCAGGTGGCCCTAATATTCGCTAGGATTCTGTGCTTTGTTTTGGTATGAAAACTTTTTAAATGCTCTGATTTTGTTTTGCAATATATATATATATATATATATATATATATATATATATATATATATATATATATATATATATATATATATATATATATATATATATATATATATATATATATATATATATATATATATATATATAGATATATATATATATATTCTTATTGAGGGTTTGTGTTGACATATTGGACCTTGAGGCCCGAGATACTTTGATTTTGATTTTGATAACTTTGTAAATGCTCTGAAGATTTTATTCATTTTGTTATTTAAATGTTCGATAAAATGTATGGAAGGAATTACTTTGCACTTATTGTGACAACAGTATTCATTTTTCTCTCCATCCTCTACTTGGCTCTTATTTATTCACTCAAGTAAATGATTCTGCAACATTTGGGAAAGACTATTGTTAATCTCTTGGAATAAATTTAGCGATCATGAACCCTATTTGATTTTGCCATTTGCATCAAGGACAATTCTTCCACCGATGGAAATTCTGATTATTAAATCTGTGTAATCCTTAGGAATTTGCAATATTGATCAATCTAGAAAATACCAGGGTTAGCAATCATTTGGATGAGGCCCCTCAAAAAAAAGCTTAGTACTGAGACTCGGTTACCCACTCAATATTCAATATTACTAATGCTGAGAAAACAAAAACAAGATGACACACTTTTAGAATTGCAACTTTTCTTAGAGATTTTGACAAATCCTCAAGCAACAGTTGATATCAAGCATTTTTCTAGCTTGCCAATCAATCAGATATTCTTGGACAAGTTTCAATTTTATTTCAACAATTCAGAGTATTCCTGATTGAATTCTCAAAGCGTTAACTCTTTTTGTGCGAGAGCTGTGTCTGAGAAAGTTGTACCTTCTTGTTAAAGAAAATAACAAATCTTCCTGAAACATTATTGTCAGTTAGTTCATCTAATTTTCGAATTCCTTCCTAATTCCAAAAGTTGAAGTCATGGAAGCTAGTCTCTCCATCTTGGAGAAATTATTTATTAAATCAACTTTGGGCACATCACCGGGCTTTTCAACTTTGCCAGCCACCTTTTCTATATTATTATGATTCAACAGTGCAGTCGGTGCTAAAGCCCATAACTTTGTACAACTGGGGTCACCAACATTGCTGTCTTTATGAATGGAACAAGCTTGGGATTGCTTGTGCCTTCACTCATTGATCCACCCAAATGCAACTCAATAACAATTTTCCCTTGCTTTCACCTTACAAAGTACAACCATTTTTCAACAATGGAGAGTTTAGCAGCTTTTTGTGAGCATACATGACTCTAGAAGCCTTAAGCTCACTATTTTCCTTTGATAGTGCATCTTTCTGCATCTTATTTTCTTTTTCTTTCGCCAGTGCTTTACTTGTATAGTGCTTATTTAATTCCTGAGAATGTTCTTGATTTTATGATTTGAAGTCTACATTATTAATCGATGAATTCAATCAGCAAGAAAATGATTTTAATCTATCCTCATCAACATCTTCTTGAGCATGCCTATCCTTCCAAGCCTCTTCCAATCCAATTGCTATCTATGATCTTCTCTGGATATTTTTATTGCCCGGTTCTGAAGCTTGAGAACCTATGTGAATAAATAGATATCTTGCTCCCTTCTCTAGAAGAGCTCCCTCAGCATGACTTGAACTATTTTTGTCTGCCTTTTTATTATTTATTTTTAATACTTCATCAGAGTCAGAAGGCAGAACTATAGACATGTCTTGTGAAGGGTTATCAACTATTATTGACTGGAGCTAACTTGGCAATCATCTACTACAGTGGAATTTGTAGATTGAAAATCTTGTACTTCTCATTCCTTGGCATCCATCCTATCATGTCCTTTACATGTATTAATAACCTCCACAAAACCCATATCAGAAATAGTAATCATGATAGCATCAGATTTCCTTTCAATGGAATGCTTGTGAACCTCATGCATTGAAATAGTTATTGAAATTAAATAGTTTTATTTTATAATTTAAGCCCTAGAATCACCAATGGACAATTGTTTGAATAATTAATACTTAGAATTCTAATTATGTGTTTGTATTGATCTTTTAGATTCATCAAAATGACAGACTCAAAGCCATGGATGAGGAAGCCTACATTTGTAAAAGTTAACCAGCTAAAGCCAGGTACTAGTGGTCATACATTAACTCTCAAGGTGTTCAGTTCACATACTCACTTGTAAAAGGGATGACCTGATGGCCCTCAGGATTGTCAAATGCGTATTGTTCAGTGCTTGGTTGAGGATGAAACTGGAGTGATTGTTTTAACTGTTAGGAATGAGCAAGGTATCTCTCATGTCAATGGATTTTTTATTTGAAATCCTATCTTTAACTAGTAATGTGCAACTTATTGTAAATATGTGTATGATGATGATTGCATACATGTTTTACATTTATTCTGGTCACTTGGTGAATTAGTTCTTACATTTTATGGATGCCAGGTTCGCATTGTTGGTTCCCAAAACCGCAGATTGGAAATCAAAGAGCCTGCCAATTCTCCAATAGAATTCCAAATCAATTCTGGCCAACGAACGGGAATACTTCAAACTCCCCTGCACTTTAGGCTTCGCTACACCTAGGCGGGTAAACCTTTACTTCAAACTTGATCACCTGGTTCGAAGCTCTTCTATAGCGAATTTAAGCTGGTGAGTTCCTCGGTTGGCAAAAAACCCTTGAACTCGATCAAAATAAGGTTGAATGCTAAATGTTTTAATTAAAATGTTGTGTAATGATTTATTAAGGTTTGTAGGAAGGATTTGATAGATTTTCTGATTTCATATATAAACCCAATATTTCAACAATAATAAGACCAGTGCCTCTACTTATTCGGGCAATAGAGTCAACTTCAATGAAGGTTTACATACAACTTTATAATGTTTAATGCATTCTATATTGCTAATCAATTAAATAATCAAGACGTGACAAATCAAATATTTATGCAATCCTAAATTACTCCAGATTGAATTTAGGATGCTATCTGACCGTATCCACTTATCCGATATTTAAATTGCACACAATATTCAAAAAATAATAATTATAAAGGACGGTTCATCAATAATTTAATTCTCTATGCCTTTAATAAATAACAAAGGATGTTTTATTTTATTATTAAAATAAAATAAATTTAAATTTACAAAATCATGTTATGCTCCTTATCCCTCCATACAAATATATAAAAATGTTTCTATCTTCAAATGTCTCTCCTTTCCTTTTAACAAATACTTGTCTATATATATCTTTTAATTTCAAAGAGCTATATCTTTTGGTAAAAGAGACATCTCTTATAACCTTATCACATCTTTTCATTTAAGTAATCCCCTTTTACGATAATCATAACTTAGACTTGTTTTATATTTTAAATTCTTTATAATGATGACTTTATCGGGCTTCACATTTTAATTAATCCTCTGCTTCTTTTATTATTAATATCGAGGATTATAAACAATTGCCTAAGTTATCACCACTGCCTTTGTTTCTTAAATTGACTAATAATAAACTTGTCATTTTCTCTTAATATTTGTCTTCATGCCTTTTGAATATTACAGAACCATTCTCTGCTCGTATATGTGTGACAACACTAAATATTTTAATCTTGAATATTGTTTGACGTCACTAGTTGTCTTCTTAAGCGGGCTTCGAGAGATTGCACTTCCTCTTGTTTATCATTGTCGCCAGAAATGGAGCCAATTGTTGCCACTGTGACCTTCGATATGAAGATTTGCATGTTGCAAACATCAGACCCTCCTCATGGTTCCACAGACGCTCATTGCTTTAACACTCCTGACAGCACATGGTCTACGCAATAATGTTCTAATTATTTGCGGCATATTTTAAACACTGAAAGACATCCTTGTTATTATTGGAAGTCATCATAGTTACTACTGCCACAGAAGTTTTTTAATCTTTGCACATGTCATACTTAGGCTCTTTTCTCTTCTCGTGAATGCACAGGTACTTCCAGGCCTAGCACATTGAATACTTTGAATTGTCTGATGCAAAACACACAGAAAATAATATCCATCTACAGACCTATTTTTTAACATTGAATACTTAGGAGTATTTGAATAATCATCAAGTATCATTGGGACCAATTATCATTGTATATATTGGATGAGTGTATCACCATACTCCTATCTTCATTTCTAACTTGAGTTGTATTTCGCTGCTCCAATTTGAACTTAGTATTTTTATATCTGTTCACTAACTTCTTAATATTCTTCGTTATAACATCAATGGAAATACTTCATCAAGTCTCTAAACATTATTTGTCAAATGGAGACCCTAATTTTTAGTAAAAATTAGGGCTCCATCAGTGGCTCTTGTTGGGGAAATATGCCCCATGTGGGCATAATGAGATTCCAGCTATCTCTACAGGAGCAGATCCTACTTAACCTGATGCAAAAAATAAATTGGGGGCTCGGCCCCCTAAAAGTGAGAATAACTTCTTTCCTCTATCAAACACCTGATTTTGTTCATGCAACACTTTTAACTTTGTTGCATTGGATGCATCTTCCTTATGGATAATACACATGAGTTCTGCTTCATCAATGTACTCTTTAGTTTTTGTCTTAGCCTCTAGGAAATTAGTAGGTGCACCGTGCTTATTGCTGAATAGAGGGTTCCTAGAGTTATGCACTTGAGTAGTTACAAGGGCATTAGAACAAATTCGCATTGCTTGATTGTCCTCTTTTACATGACTTGTTCCATACCGATGATGTTTCTCCTCAAAAGAAGATTATGAAGATAACTTATATTTAGGAAATTCTTGTTCTCTTTTGCCAAGAATTTGATTAGATGGGACACTTGGATAACTTTTAGAACTACTCTTCAACACATTCTTTTCATCATGTCTCACTGATTCCATCTCATATGTTTGATGGACTCCTGGATCATAGGATGAACTGTAAAATGTCGCACCTCCTGAATGCTCATCATGAGTTTCATCAACTTCAAAATTAGGACTGCTATCTTCATCATGATGTTGATGGATTTGATTGCACAAAAGATCATCTTCAAACAATGGATTCGAAAATATAGAGAATTCAGACAAATCTTATTTTTCTTCCTCTTCTTCAAATAATGGATTCATGAACATAGAAAATCCAGGCATACTTTCATGAGACTTTTCATTTGGATCATCAAGTGTTTCATTATCAAGACTAATATTTGAAACTTCCTCCTATTCATACATTGCATGCAATTCATCTCCACTATCTAATTCTTGGAAATCTTTATCTAGTACCTCTAGAATATGTGCTGGTTTGTTTCCATGGTGGATTGAGAAAGAATTTAGATTGTTTCTCTCAATATATCTTTGGTATTCCTTGTCTAACAAGGCTGAAATCTCTTCCTCACTAATAGAATCCTCTTCATCATTTTTATATTCACTGATGTTTGATGTCATACAAGTATCATCATGGAAAGATCTTTCTTCAGACTATCCAAAAGAGTCTCCTCCATTCACATCTAAAACCTCACTTGACTCATATGGTACTTTAGTCTTGCATTCATTCTCCTCTGCATCCAGTTCATTATTCATAAGATTGAGAAAGGTAAGGAACTGATGATCATATAAAAGACCTAGTTCTCGCATTTTGTTGAAAAGATCAGAGGATGAAGGTCTACATTCTAAAGGTACTTCCTGACAGATATTAAACATCCTCAAGAAGAATTGTACTGCAGATTCTTCTTCTTGTTTCTCTAAGTTAAAAAATGCGTCCAAAGGGGATATGTAATTTGGATCTTCTTCATCACCACTGTGATTTCCAAGTATAAAGCTTTGTTCAATTTGATCATAAGACTCCTCTTCTCTGTCTTCATCATCTTCTTCTAATATTTGAAAAAGAAGCTTTAGATCAGGGTCATCTAACGAGATTCCCATGTTTTTGACCTTTCTCATTATTTTTTTTCGTGAAGGCATAATTGTTATAGGTATCTTCTTATATATATTTTCCATCCTCAAGAATAAGCGTGCAGAAGACTCCCCTTCAAATCTCTCCAAACTAAAAAAGGCATCAAGTGGAGACATGTTAGGATCCTCTTCCATGTTGCAGCTTTGGTCTTCACATCGTTCATAACACATGTCATCTTCCTTGCTTGCATCATGAAACTCATGTAGGAACCATTTTTCAAACTCTTTCCAAGACGAGATACATTGTGTAGGTAGTGATTCATAAGCCTGTCTCGCATTGTCCTTCAATGTTCTGACAAACAACTTCATCACCTGATCTTCTGCATCGACCTCATAGTCCTCTATGAATGTATAAAACACATCCAAATGTTGAAATGCGGATTCATCCCATTCTCCATGAAACTTTGGCACAAGTTGTGAAAGTTTTGGGGATAACTTGCTAGGTTCATAATCAAACTTGCTGAAATCCAATGGCCTGATGCCATCTGGAATAAAAAGTCTTCTTTCAAATGACCGATACATTTGAAAAAGTTATCTACCATTTCCTTCTGAGTCTTCTCCCTCAGTAGAGCTACCAACTGAAATCTTATTTAATAGAGTCGCCATCTTCTTCATAAGAAAGACAAAGTTATACAACTGATTCTAGTTCTGTCTCCAGTAGAGTCTAACTCTCTGATCACCAAAAATTCTGAATAATATTTTTACAACAACTCCCCAGTAGAGTCGCTAATCTGTTGGTTCCCAAAATCGCAGATTGCAAATTCAAGAGCCTGCCAATTCTCCAATAGAATTCCAAATCAATTCTGGCCAACGAACGGGAATACTTCAAACTCCCCTGCACTTTAAGCTTCACTACACCTAGCGGGTAAACCTTTACTTCAAACTTGATCACATGGTTCGAAGCTCTTCTATAGCGAATTTAAGTTGGTGAGTTCTTCGGTTGGCAAAAAACCCTTGAACTCGATCAAAATAAGGTTGAATGATGAATGTTTTAATTAAAATGTTGTGTAATGATTTATTAAGGTTTGTAGGAAGAATTTGATAGATTTTTTGATTTCATATATAAACTCAATATTTCAACAATAATAAGACCAGTGCCTCTGCTTATTCGGGCAATAAAGTCAACTTCAATGAAGGTTTACGTACAACTTTATAATGTTTAATGCATTCTATATTGCTAATCAATTAAATAATCAAGACGCGACAAATCAAATATTTACGCAATCCTAAATTACTCCAGATTGAATTTAGGATGCTATCTGACCGTATCCACTTATCCGATATTTAAATTGCACACAATATTCAAAAAATAATAATTATAAAAGACGGTTCATCAATAATTTAATTCTCTATGCCTTTAATAAATAACAAAAGATGTTTTATTTTATTATTAAAATAAAATAAATTTAAATTTACAAAATCATGTTATGCTCCTTATCCCTCCATACAAATATATAAAAATGTTTCTATCTTCGAATGTCTCTCCTTTCTTTTTAACAAATACTTGTCTATATATATCTTTTAATTTCAAAGAGTTATGTCTTTTGGTAAAAGAGACATCTCTTATAACCTTATCGCATCTTTTCATTTAAGTAATCCCCTTTTACGATAATCATAACTTAGACTTGTTTTATATTTTAAATTCTTTATAATGATGACTTTATCGGGCTTCACATTTTAATTAATCCTCTGCTTCTTTTATTATTAATATCGAGGATTATAAACAATTGCCTAAGGTATCACCACTGCCTTTGTTTCTTAAATTGACTAATAATAAACTTGCCGTTTTCTCTTAATATTTGTCTTCATGCCTTTCGAATATTACAGAACCATTCTCTGCTCGTATATGCGTGACAACACTAAATATTTTAATCTTGAATATTGTTTGACGTCACTAGTTGTCTTCTTAAGCGGGCTTCGAGAGATTGCACTTCCGCTTGTTTATCATTGTCGCCAGAAATGGAGCCAATTGTTGCCACTGTGACCTTCGATATGAAGATTTGCGTGCTGCAAACATCAGACCCTCCTCATGGTTCCACAGACGCTCATTGCTTTAACACTCTGACAGCACATGGTCTACGCAATAATGTTCTAATTATTTGCAGCATATTTTAAACACTGAAAGACATCCTTGTTATTATTGGAAGTCATCGTAGTTACTACTGCCACAGAAGTTTTTTAATCTTTGCACATGTCATACTTAGGCTCGTTTCTCTTCTCGTGAATGCACAGGTACTTCCAGGCCTAGCACATTGAATACTTCGAATTGTCTGATGCAAAACACACAGAAAATAATATCCATCTACAGACCTGTTTTTTAACATTGAATACTTAGGAGTATTTGAATAATCATCGAGTATCATTGGGACCGATTATCATTGTATATATTGGATGAGTGTATCACCATACTCCTATCTTCATTGCTAACTTGAGTTGTATTTCGCTGCTCCAATTTGAACTTACTATTTTTATTTCTGTTCACTAACTTCTTAATATTCTTCGTTATAACATCAATGGAAATACTTCATCAAGTCTCTAAACATTATTTGTCAAATGGAGACCCTAATTTTTAGTAAAAATTAGGGCTCCATCACACATAACCACCATTGAGAATAATTTTTTTAAGAAATGTAATCAAGAATAATGATTTTAAGGTTATTTTTCTTTTCATGTTTGCATCTTTGAGCTAGTTTCTCTCGTAATGGTGTGTCTTGCCATATTTTTTAGTAAGAATGGGGATTTGATTGAACAAATATCCTTACCTAGAATTATTTGCATGTATTGCAGGATGAGCCTATTTTGAATCTTAATATTTAGCCACTGCTTCAAAATGTAATTATTATAATTTGATCACTTCTAGCTCAACATTCTAGGAATTGTCATTCTTTATTTTTCTTGAACAAGGCTGTGACAACACTACATTCTATTGGATAACATATGCTTTTTCCTTATGGTAAGAAGGATTGAAAGCAAGTAACTTACAATGATAACGTTTGCTTTTGCATCAATATTTATCTTATCTTAGAAATGATTGAATTTAGAAAACCCACTGGCTATTTTCAATCAACAAAAATATTTCTCATTAATCTTTTATTAAGGTATCTGATACAAGAAATTAGGGTGGAGTAGAAAACCAATTTTTTTTTTTAATCAACATCAAACATTGCAACACAATTGGCATTTCAGGAGAAAGTTATAAATAACTTGATTAGAATTGTTAGTCTTTTGTAACGTATCAAAGATTTCCTGATCTCATCCCCTGTTGACATTATTTTGTAATGTTCTGGTTTCTGATCTTCCATTTATAATAAAAGATAACCTTCTTCCTTATCAGATGCATACTGCTCTATTCATTGAAAATTTTACAATTGATGGATTTGGGATATGGACTAGACCTCTTATTCCTTTACCTTTAAGATTAATAGTCAATATGTTGACTTGGAATGTGACATTATAGCTATAATGTGTGCAGTGGACATGATGAAGCCTGGTACAACTGTAATCCTTTGGAATGCAAAAATTGATATATACAGGGGTTCTATGAGCTTGGCAGTGGAAAAATGAGGGAGAGTTGAGGTGACAGATACAACTAATTTCGAGGTCAAAGAGGATAATAATTTGTCAGTAGTAGAGTATGAACTTGTTATTGTTGTAGAGGAATGAAAGATGTTGATCATGACAAAAAATATCTTAAACCTATAAGCTTAAACCTTGCAACTACTTTAGGTGTAATTGCTTGCCTTTTAACAACTCCTTCGACTATGTTCTATACTTCTATCTTCACTGCTTTTATATGTTCCCATTCTCTTTGAAGGTCACAGCATTTTTATGTGTAACTATTGCATTTTCCTCTAAACCTTCACCTTTTAGGCTTGAACTGATGTCATGAATTATTTGCACAGATTTCTCTCTTTCATCCAATATTGCATTCTTTGTCACTTTTTAGACTTGTTACCTTTTACTTGAATGCATTCTTCTCAAGGGCGCTTTTGGTTTACTTAACGATTCTTTAAAACAGTGCTCTACATCTTGGTAATTTGTGTTGACAATGTCTTGATCAATGCGTCCTCATGTTGGAAATCTTGATGAACTATAAAATGGTCCATTATCTCAAGAAAATGATGCTCTATATGGTGGACAGGTGGAGAAATTATAAGACTCCAAAAGGTGAAAAATTTTCCTCTCATAACCATAGAAACTTATGTAAGAACATTCATGAGATACATAGACAGTGAAAGGGACCCTTGGAACATTGCCAACTTAGAGCAATGAAAATTTTAGAACAGTGACTTCCTCTGTTAATTAAAACATTGGTTTCTATGTGATTATAACCTCTATGTTGAATGCTTCATTATGTATTATTTTGGCTATTGTATCTTTTCTATTCTAAAACATGTTGATACCACTGCTTTTTACATATTGTGGCCACTTTTTTGGTATCTTCTTGTACATTATATCTCTCACTGACAATGTAGAACAATGAATCTATTTCATGGGGCGGTGGGTTGCGTTGAAATTAATGAGTGGTCTCTAAAACAGTGAGATGTCCTTGATGCCATTGTTTTGCAGCATTAATTCCTTTTGACTGCCATTTCACTATTCTGATCCTTTTGAAATATATGCCTATGACACTTTTTTAAGTTTACTTCCATGGCCTTATGCTTTTGAAGTTTAGTTAAATATTTTAGGTTGTTTAAAAAATGGCTAAGAACTCAAGGGAATCATTTTTCTCCTTTGGCTTGAATCTTCCTTTATTTCCATAATATTTTCATATTTCCTACATTCCAAGGAATCTATTGGATAAATTTCCTTTGTTTCTGAAATTAATGCTTCAATATGACTATCATGTATAAAATATTGGGCCATTTCTATAATTGTTCTACTCATCTCTGCAAGCTCTGAAACAAGGACATACTTTGTTCTAAATTTTTACTTTTGTCCTAGTATTGTTCACTTTGTTCATCATACATTTATCTCATATCATGTGATAACAGTGCCTAGTTTTCTACTATCTCATGCCTCAAAGCCACTGTCCTAAACATATTGTTCATGACATTTTTCACTATCATTACAACTGATGCTACTTTTTTAGCAGTGAACTCTTTTCTCTAGATCTGATTGTAATCCTTACCTTTGTGGATGATTGGACAATGTCATTTACCTTTTCCCAAAAGAGTTTGGCACTAAGTTTCATGTTGCTTATAGAAATTAGGCCAATCTCATTTGTTTAATTGCTGAATTATTTTTTATAAGGTTTCATTTTGTTTAGGAACTGTCTCTATTTGTGATTGTAACATCTATGTTTCTTTATGGAAATACTATCATCATAGTAGAAACACCTTTATTCCTTGGAACTACAGTGATTCCTTTCACTATTCCAATAATGATTCTCTCTTATTCTTAACAATGAAACCTGATCTCTTTGACATTGTAGTTAACCTAGCTTGTATCTCCCTGTACGTGTTATTTATCTCTTTACATCTATACTTTTTCACTGTATTTAGACATCTTTCCCAGACCACTGTCTTAAATCAATGAATAACACTGGTCTAATTAGTTTATCACTACCTTGAACTAGTTTGAAGAGAGATTTAGATGTATATCTTTGTCTTAGCTCTATTCTTTTCAACATTGTAACAGTTTTTCCTTAATTTTCATGGGTGCTCTGTTATGGTTTGAAGGCAACTTCTTATAGAATCTCCTCATCTTTGCTAATAGCACTGTTTTGACACTTTGATGACCCCTTTGACTATTTTGACTGTCTTTACTATTTTTTAACATTCTCTTTTCAAATCACTGTTCCACGGTATCTTGATGCCTCCACTATCATGTTGATCTTTGATCTTTTGTAAATCTGAAACTACTATCCTTATATTTCCATCTTATTGTTTTAACCATGATTATTACAAGTTTAACACTGTGGTCTTATTCTAATAGCATCATATTTCAAATATCAGTATGTTTGGTGTTGACTTCTATTAGAATTTCCTTCATTATGAACTTTTTCTCCTTGTAACTGTTTATCAGCATATACTTCTACATGAAAGTTCAAAGTTCTGCATATACTTCTGCATGAAAATGTTCAAAGATCTGCATGAAAGTGAACTTCGCTGCAAATTCTACAAACTTTATTTTGTAAGCACTTGGGGGGAGAGATTTTTTTACATTATAAAAACTAAACAAAAATATCTTCCTCTTACCCACTCATAGCGATTGTGATATAAGAGTTCACTGCTTGATGTAAATGATGTAGTGTCATTTCAACATATTCTTGTATCTCAAGTAGATGTGGTAGCCTCATCCCATGAAGCATTCCTTCCAATCAATGCCTTTAGATCCATCAGAAAAAGTGGAGTGTTTGAACCCACACGGGCATATAGATGTTCTATTCCAGTAAAAATGAAGTTGATAAGAATTTCTAGTGGTCCTAGATAAGATCTACAAACCAGAAGAGGCATATGACCGTACGATTCCAATATAAAAATTGTCCAACATTTAGAAGATTGGGTGACCTCCTGAGAAGTCCCAGTGCTGCACCTCTATGAGCATCACCTAGATGCAATGAGTGCTTAGTGTTCCATTCATTCTCATGAGATATGGGTTCTTGTGAACCACTACTCATGAAACATGGGTCAATGAGTTTGACTCAAAAAATGCACAGTTGAATCTTGATAGCAATATCACAATTTGACTTGCTGTGGAAAATATCTCCTACTTATCAATTGATGAGCTTAAGGGGTTTTATAATGAGTGGTTCATAAGGCACACCACTTGCTGAAGGTTTTACAAATGGGGTTGCAAGAAAAGTTGGCTTAACCTTGGAGGAAACTCCGTGGTTAAGCATGCTTGAGCTGGACTAGTACTCGGCTGGGTGACCTCCCAGGAAGTTCCAGTGCTTCACCTTTGTGAGCATCACCTAGATGAAATGAGTGCTTAGTGTTCCATTCATTCTCATGAGAGATGGGTTCTTGTGAGACACTACTCATGAAACATGGGTCAATGAGTTTGACTCAAAAACTACACAGTGATCCTGATAGAGCTATCACAATTTAGGAAATATTTTAAACTTTAGGATGTATATAATATTATATTAAAAATAAAATAAATTTAAGAGACTTTTCTTCCAATCCAACTGAAACTATTTTACTTTTATATGAAACTCTAAATGATGTTTAGACTGAAGTAGTTGTTATGAATTTGTATTCAACATTTGTTTCTAAAACCATAAATTTCCCTAAGCAGTCTATTGTAGATTTGGAATCATCATTTTTTAGGCCTGAATGATTAGAATTTTGTTTCAAGTCACAGTGAATATATGAAAACATCATTAATTATGTGTTATTTCAGATTTGAGGTATGAATTTGCACACAAAATTGATTCAGAATTCAGATTTTAGAATATAATTTTTTATTCAAGATTTCACAGTATTCTTAATCACTTTCAGTATCATAAAATTGTTGCTAGAAAATATGTTCAGATGATAGACTTCTGAAATAGAACTATATTACACTACTTCAAAATTTTTTTACTTCCCGCAATGTGTCATGCAGAGAATATGTGTCACTTTCCAACCGCCATCGAAGGACTGTTCCAGATTGGCACCACCTCCGACTATTATAAAACCTTTGAATCTGTTGCTCCAAAGCTATCCGACGATTTAGAGAAGTCCATGCCAGCATCCAGACTGGTGAATCAGGTGCATCTCTAAACCTACTCGGAAGTGGAATCTGATAATATAGTAACAATTGTAAAATTGGTTCATAAGAAATTTGGATTTTTATTAATGTCAATATGTTTTAAATCACTGCCCCAACTAATCTCCCCCTGTTCTAATGAGATCCTGTGATGGTGTGTTCGTAGTTTTTATTCTGTCTCTGTGTATCCAAACACTACAGTCAAATAGGTCTTTCTCCTGCTAATCTCCCTTTTTCCATTTATTTTCTTGTTTCTTCCTCTTGGTTTGGTTTCTTCTGTTCTACGCCTGCTTTCTTTGTTAAGGTTAACTAGGATTTTTCTTTCATATCCTATCTATTAACTTGACAGATCTGTTTGATTTATCCTTAGCAAAATGTGGTAGTATAAAAGCCTCGAAGAGATGCCCTCTCATGGAATGCAATGGTCAGAGGATTTAGGGAGGTTTTTGTCAGATATTATAGTTGGAAATGTGATGTTTGACAATCTTAACCCCATTGGGCTGTGTGTTCTCTCCAAGCCCATACAATGAAGCTGATGTGGGAAGAATTGTGCTGATTTCCAGATACCAATCCTTGAAAACCAAGCTACTATATGAGGAATTAAACATGACCTCTCCATTGGATTTGTGCTTTATAGCAAATCCAAATGGATTAATTGTGCAGGAGAAGACCAACTTGTTGCCTGAGAACTCAGAGAATTACAATATGTACAACCACATTTATTAAAGAGAACACTGAGTGACATCAGGAAACATTAATCCAATTTAACAAAATCCCATTATGAATTGAACATGTTATTAGCTTTCACCCTGACAAACTGTACACAGATCTGGAGCTCGGATAGAAATCATGCAGAGCTTCACCTGAAGGAGCAAGCAACATGAAAATAGGGCAGAGCAATGACCACCAAATACCAAAGTGAAGCCCAAAATTAGCAATACCTAAAGAATAATACCTACCTTACCCACTGAAACCCAATGGCAGACATGCTTAACAATATACAAAACCAATTACACATTCTTACCAAACCTCCCATGCAGAGAATTTCAATCATCAAGGAAAGTCTAGAATTTCTAATGAAACCTCTGATAACAAATACTTGCCAGCCCTTCAGAAATGACTAGTGAATAGGCCCTAGAAAAATGTCTCAATTAAATGTGACAGAACAGATTAGAAGAGAAGAGGAGATTGGGTGAATTTAGAACTTGAGGAGGGGGTCAATTAAATAGAATCTGGAGGGGGGCATTGCACCTTCTACTAGGTACTGAAAGCAATAGCATGTCTGATTATTTTGGGGCCAGGGGAAACTGAAAATGCTCATGTGTGGAAAACTAACAAGATTGGAAACCTCTCAGCTTAACTGCTAGCTTGTACAGTTTAGCGCATAATATTTGCTCTTATAATTCCCTAAGACAATCATAGGTAGTTTATCTCATCTTCTCTTCAAATTTTTCCTACATGACAGTTAGCAATTTCTTTTAGAATTTCAATGTCACAGTTTGATTATATAATAGATCCAATTTATTGCAGTTTTAAAGACATTGTACTTCAATTTGAATGCTTAGGGTGAACATGACAGATGGCTGGTAGTAAGCGAGATTTGGGAAATAAATGATTTGAACTTTTGCAAGCCAGTTGTATTGCAATAAAACTTGTTGGACTCCTGGCTCCAATTTCCATTAAAATGGGTCTCTCTCTTTCAATGGTCCCTTCAACTTTTGATGAGAAGCCTAAGACATCTAATCTCACTATAATTTCAGATCATTCCAAATTGAATAAACCCTAAAACACTCCAAACTCATTATTTGTTTCTGGAGTTCTCTGAGATCTTTTAGCATATTTGTTACTTTCAATTGCAATGTAACTTTCAATTACAATCTTTTGAATACTGAGATATTCACATTTTTGTGTACTTTTGGGGTAGACGTCAATAGGAAAGGAGAAATCTTAAAGGTAATTTTATCTTTTACCATTTATTGTTACTTGTATTATGTGGTTCTATAATATCTATGATCAATATTTGCTTTTAGATGTTGAACACATTTTCTATTGTATGCTAAAAATCAAGTTGTTTGAAATATCTTGTTTGGTTAGTGTACAGTCGAGTGGAAGACAAGAAACTGACGCTTCAAAGTAAGTATTAAAATCTGAGGAAGCAAATGAAATCTTGAAAGGTGCTCTCAGTTAGGGCTTATCCTTTTTTTTTTTCTAATATTTAAGCTTATTCAGGCCTAAAAGTTCATGTTTAATCAAGAAGGAACTTCTACGAGCAATAGATGTGAGACTCATGGCATTAGAGCAAGAATTAAGGATGGCTTTTGCTCGTGCTGCTGCTGGTTTTGAGATTGAACAAATGGGCAATCTCATGATATTTGCAAAGAGATTTGGTGCAACTCGCATGAGGTAATTCTTTGCTTTCAGTTCACATGGTTATTATTCAAAACTATAACAGGCATATTCTAATGCTCTTAATATTCTTGGTTGTACTTCATCTTCACAAAAATTTTGAGATCAAACACTACGTGCATGTAGTCCAATGGTTTTTTCTATTTTTTCCAAATCCCAAGTTGAACAATCAAAAGCTAATTGATAAAACTGGACTTAAAATAATGGTCACAGTCTATTGCAGCACCCATTGGGTGCTAAGATTGTCTTCTGCAATGAAAAGTACAATTTATCCCTTACCATATGTACCATTAATCTTGTATATTTGGGTCAATTATCACAGATTCTGACCAAGATGATTCACAAGGATGTTTGTGCCAAGTTTATGGCATTATGTCAGAAATGGCAAGAAATTTACTCCATAGTCAATGAGTCAAATGCCATCTTTCCAAGTTTGGATGTATTGAGAAATAGATTATGTGGCAACTTCATACCATTTCTCTCCCCAAAAAACAACAAAGAACCTAATGTTCAAGGGGAATTTAGAGACATGGTAGGAAGAGATGAGGATTTGGATTTTGTACAGAGTGGTATTACATCTCAAAAGTCTTTAGATTTGACTCTAACATATTTTCCAGAAGAAGCATATTACAGGTGATTGGACTCTATTGTTTCAGCTTCAAACACAAAGCAAATTGGCAAAATATTGAAAGAGAATCAAGTTTCTATCACCCCTCTGAATTCACTGAAGGATCAATCTACATTAAATCTCTCTAACTTCCAAGACTTTGGTTTTAATCAGGAAGGAAGTAATTCCTATTCCCAAATTGGGGTTTCTAACTTGAATTCCAACAATAGCAGTGCTTCGGAAAACTCATCAGTTACTTACAATTCCCTTGTAAAGCTTGATGTGTATTCTAGATTTGACAATCTCACTGTTGATGCAAGTTTTGAATCCATAAATATAGCTTCCTTTGAAATTGAACAGTAGGGATCAGACATGGCTAATAAATATTATGCCGATAAAGATAGGCATTCAGCCAGGTCTCCTCAAAGAAGACAGTCATCTTCTCCAGTGAGACAAGTTCAGAATGGGAGAGTAGGATCACACTGATCTAATTCTGTAGTGATTAAGAGCGTTAACTACTTTCAGGATACAGTTACAGGTTCAAAGAAGGAATTGAGTAGTGATTGTGATGATGCTCAGGGTAATTGTGGTAGTAGTAATGTACCAGAGCCTACTCAAAAGCCCGAGTCTATAAAAAGACTGAGTGTCCAAGATGCCATACACCTCTTTGAAAGAAAACAAAAGGAGGTCAAAGGATCTAAAAATGAGGGTATGAAAAAAAATGGAAAGATAAAAAGCCAAAGGACCTTGTTATCTGAGAGTGGCAATTCTAACACAGCTGAAAAAGTGGTCTTGAGATGATGGAGTGGGGTGAGTGATATAAGTATGGACAATCTGGCACTGTAGCAAGTGAAAAATGAAAATCAATTTCAAAATCAAAATGCGATTGTGCCATTGTCTAGAATCAAGTCATACACACAAACCTTGTTATTTGATCATGTAAGGCATTTGTCAGGTGATATAATTGAGACTCAAAAAATGGTTGAAGAGTCTCCTCAGAGTGAATTTAGACCACTAGCTAACAATGACGAAGGTGTTAAAAAGAGAAAAGATATAGGCTCATCTTACCTTGCTCATCAAAATGATAAAAAATATTGCCCATCTCATAGCTCCTCACCCAACAAACAAACCTTGAACACAAACCAAGATATAATGCCAACAACTATGCAAATGAATAATACAAATGCACACACAAAAGAGGTCTTTTAAAGGTCTATCATAACAACAGAGGGGGAAATGGGAAAATGTTGTGGGCATAAGGGGAACAAGCCACATGTAATGTATTTTCCAATGGCATAATTCACTTCATTCTTATATTGCACATTGAATAACTTCACCATTGAGTTTAAAGTATCACTAGTCATCCTCCCCTTAAGCTTTGCTACCCTTGAACTATAGATGGGAAAACTTGAAATCATGTTTACTGGAAAGTACTAGTATACATGGTATGATTATTGTTTAAAGGGTACTAGCTCAATGGAAGAGTACCTACTTTACTAGTAGGAGGATGATGGTTCGATTCCATCGTGCCCTAATATGACTAAATATATGACTAAATTAATGACTAAATATATGATTAAATTAATGACTAAATATATGACCAAATAAATGACCAAATAAATGACCAAATAAATGACTAAATAAATGACCAAATAAATGACCAAATAAATGACCAAATAAATGACCAAATGACCAAATAAACTACCAAATGACCAAATAAATGACTAAATATATGACCAAATCAATGACCAAATAAATGACTAAAATAGTTTAGTCATAAATTTGGTCACGAGATAAATGACTGGCAATAAACTACCACTAGTCACGTGACCAAATTTGGTCATTTATCTACAATTTTTGGTAGTTTATTTGGTCATATATTGTTGTTTTTGTACTAGTGTTTGTACAGATCCATGATTGAAAAATTGCAGTATGCTTTACATAGTAGACTAGATATTGCACTAGCTATTGGGATTGTGGCAAGATTCTCTGCCAATCCTAAGGAAACGCACATGATGGTGGTGAAAAGAATCATGAGATACTTGAAAGGAACTGCTGACTATGGGTTGTATTACAAGAAGAATGATAAATTTGAACTTAGAGTATACACTGATGCTGATTGGGCAGGAAATGTAGATGATAGAAAGAGCACTAGTGATGGAGCTTTCTTTCTTGAATAGAGATTAGTCTCCTGGACAAGAAAGAAAAAAAATTGCATTTCCCAATCTACTGCTGAAGCCGAGTATGTTGTTGCTGCAGTAAACTATTCAAATTTAATATGGATAAAATAGTTGTTGATAGGCATGAAAGAAGAAATCACTGAACCTATTGTTATTTTTTGTGACAACACAAGTGCCATCAATATTTCTAAGAATCCAGTGATGCACAGTAAGACCAAGCATATAGCAATCAAGTATCACTATTTGAGGGAATTGGTACAAGACAAGGAAGTCCGAATGGAATATGTGAATACAAAAGAACAATTGGTAGACATAGTCACTAAAACTTTACCTAAAGAAGCTCATGAGTACTTGGGAAGTCAATTAGGGGTGCTTCCCCTAATTGAGGCTACCTAGTCAAGCTAGGAGCACTACATCAAATATGCTATAGCAGAATAATTGACAAATTGATGCAGAAGATTGTCACACTTTAGGACTGTCCTAGAGCTATGAAGAAAAAGCAAAGACAACAAATTAGTCATAAGCAAGTTGATAGAGGGAGAAACACTAAGCTGCATAGATATATCTACATCTATTGGATGTAAGTTTTAGTTGCTACTTTGGCATTTTTGTCAAAGAGGGAGATTGAACTGAAATGATATTATAACACATGAACTAAAGAGTAGGGATGATGAACATAAATGAAAGATCAGGATAGAGGAAGATCCAAATACTTTTGACGGTCACAGAAGTGAGATTTACAGATTCTGAATCAGAATGAAGGTAAGGATATTATAAATTTTCTCTGATGGACAGATAGTTTTTTGGATTGGTTGGTAATCCATGTGTTATTCAGGTGATATTATATGGTGTTGCCATCAATGCCAAAGAGGGAGATTGTTGGAAACTACAATTGAAGTAATTTTTGTATTGTCATTGATGTCAAACCTTAACTGGTAATACTGTTGCTACTTAGGAAAGTACTATATCTATTGTGAGAAGGGAAAGAAAGGATGGTAACAATAGCACCTAGGGAAAGGTTGAGTTATCTTGATACTGCAAAGTGTACTTGACTATGTTGTACAATGATGGGACAATGTATTGTTTATCTTAGTAAGATTGAGGACTAAACTGGTAGGCTTAACCGAGCAAAAATGAAGAAATCATGTTTAAGCCGAGTTATGTTAGTGTTGACTGAGTTAGTGTATGCCGAGCAAAAATCTAGTGTCGACCGAGTATCAGTTAATTGTCGAGGAAGATAGTATATGCCGAGGAAATAGTTTTAGTAGTGACCGAGTATTTTACATGAAGATGGAGTGGATGATCAGAATATTGACCGAGCATCAACATTTTTATATTTGAAGAGAATTCAGATTTGGAGCCGACATTGTTGAATTCTTGGATTATGTAAAACATGTTGACTTTATTTATTAATTGTATGGAAGCATTTAATGTTTTGTAAAATATTTTATTGTAAATCTTTATGAAATTTGAGATTATTCTAGAAGAGGAGACAAAGAACATGAAGTGGGTAGATTCAATGAATCTAACCTAACCCTAAGATCTACAAAGGAGATTAAGCAGCAAAAGAGAAGTTAACCTAATAGAGAAAAGTATTAAGGGAACCTAAATAGTAGTTATGAAAAGGCATGGGTGAAGGAGATGTTGGAAGAACAGTAAATTTTATTAATTGTATAAGCGAAAAGGTTGAAGGAAGAGTGTGGTGATTGCTTGAAGAAAAGTTCCAAGAAGATCAAAGATGTAAATGGAAAAGTTTCAAAATCAGTAAACTAGCATTTATGTATGGAATTGGATTTGATATTTACAAGGGTTGGCTTTTAACTGAGGTCACTTTAGAAGAGTGAAAATAGTAGTAGCATGTTACAAACTGGTTTTTCCCATATTGGGTTTCCACTATAAATCCTGGTGTCAATACTTGTGTGAATGTTTTGGTTTGAACATTTCTGTGTTTTACAAGTTAGTTACAGATGGGTAGTGGACTATAGTGTTATATGTTATTATTATTGAATCAGTGATGACTGAGTTTGTTTTGGTTGCTTGATCTAATTTAAATAAAAGTTTTTGATGTTATTTTATACATCAGGACCTGAGAACAACTGATTCACCCCCCCTCTCTGTTGTTCTAAACCATATTAACATATTGTTTATGCGGAGTGGATCTCAAACATAGTTCCTATTTCTAAAGAAGATAAGTCCATCAGAGTCTGCACAAACTTTAGAGATCTCAACAAGGCTTTCCTTAAAGATGATTTCCCAATTCCAAACATTGATATGATTGTAGATCAAACAGCTGGGTATGAAATGTATTCACTAATGGATGGGTTTTTGGGATATAATCAGATCAAAATTGCTCCTGAAGATCAAGAGAAAACAACATTCACCTATGCATGGGGGACCTATTTTTAGAATGTCATGCCATTTGGCCTTAAAAATGTAGGAGCACCTTACCAAAGAGCAATGACCACCATATTCAATGACATGATGCACAAGAACATGGAGGACTACGTAGATGACACCTTGGCTAAGTCAAAGATAAGAGCTAAACACATAGAGGACCTAAGGAAGATCTTTGATAGAATGGAATAGTTCCAATTAAGACTTAATCTAATGAAGTGTGCATTTTGCTTGTCATCTAGAAAACTATTAGGGTTCATAGTTTCAGCGAAGGGAATTGAAGTGGATCTAGCGAAAGTAAAAGCTATTCTAGAGATGCAACCACCAAGGAACATTAGTCAAATGAGAACACTACAAGGCAAGCTACAATCCATAATAAGATTCATCTCTCAAGTGGCAGATAAAGCACAAACTTTCACAAAGTTGATGCGAAAGGGAACCGCTTTCACTTGGGATGAGCAATGCGATTTTTTTTATACCAAAATCAAGAAATATTTGATGAATCCTCCCATTCTAATGGCATCGATTTATGGGAAACCTTTATTTCTATACATATCAGCTACAAATACATCATTAGGAGTATTTCTTACACAAGAGGATGAGACTAAGAAAGAAAGAGCTATATATTACATCAGAAGAACTTTGGTGATATTTAACCTGAACTATTCAATGATTGAAAAGGCATGCTTATTAGTGGTGTTCACATCTCAAAAGGTTGGACACTATATGTTAGCACACAAGGTGAAGCTGTTAGCTAAAATTGATCCACTTAAATACTTGTTGAACAAAGCAATGCTGACAGGAAGGCTAGCCAAGTGGGTTTTAATTCTGAGTGAGTTTGACATTGAATACATGGATAGAAAAGCCATTAAAGGACAAGTGATTGCTAATAAACTTGTAGGAACACCATAAAATGATGACAAGCCATTACTTGTGGAGTTTCCAGATGAATCTATCATGCACTTAACAAAGCATCCTTGGAAAATGCATTTTGATGGCTCCTTCACATAGTAGGGATCAGGGGTTGGATTCTTATTCATCACACCACAAGGATATAAGATTCCCAAGGCATACAAAATGATTTTTCCATGCACCAACAATATAGCAGAGTATGAAGCTCTTGTGAATGGGCTGAATCTTGCAATAGAGTGGAAAATCATTGAATTACACATCTATGGAGATTCACAACTTATTATCAATCAAGTAAATGGCAAGTATCAAACTAAGGATGAAAAGCTAATGCCCTACAAAGAAATGGTGGATGACTTGAAAAATTACTTCATCTTCATTACATTTCAACAAATTCCAAGATTAGAGAATAGAGAAGCTGATGTGATGGCTACTTTAGCATCCATGTTACAATTGGAGGAACATCAATTTCGCTATGACTTCCTAGAGGAAGAACTCTCTTTCCTAGCTTATGACTCACCTGGATCCAATATTGTTTGTGCCCTATAAACCCAAGTGTTTTCTAGATATGCCCATATCTACTTCTATCTTAAAGACCAAACAATTCATGAAAGCTATTCTAGAAATGAAAAAAGATCCCTCATAAGAGTAGCATCACATTGTGTAATCATCGCTAATGACTTGTTTAGATGTAGTCTAGATGGCATGCTTCTTAGGTGTTTAGAACATGAAGAGTCTAATCACATATTAAAATAAGTTCATGAAGGTGTGTGTGGATCACACTCAAATAGTTTTTCATTAGCTAAGAAAATTTTAAGAGTTGGGTATTATTGGCCCACTATGGAGAAAGATACCATCCACTTTACAAAAACTTGTAAGAAATGCCAGATCCATGGCAACTTGATACATGCACCAGCTAGAGAGTTGATACCCTTCATAACACATTGGCCATTTCAATAGTGGGCCTTTGATTTGGTTGGTCAGATTTACCCTAATTCATCAAGTGGACATAAATACATCATCACCGCAATTGAGTATTTTATAAAATGGGTGGAAGTTGTCCCACTTTCCAATGCAATAGGAAAACAAATCTCAATGTTCATCTTGAACTACATTATCTTTCATTATGGCATACTCTCATTGATTGTGATTGATAATGGGGGTCAATTCAAAAACAAAAGACATAGATGAGTTGTGTCTTCAATTCAAAATCACTTAGCATTATTCCTCGATCTATTACCCTCAAGGTAACAGATAGGCTGAAGCATCAAACAAGAACATTCTAAAAATATTGCATAGGACAGTAAACAAATCAAGAAGGGATTGGCATTTGAAAATCACTCCAACATTATGGGCTTACAAAATAAGCATAAGAACACCAACTGGCGCAACTCCTTTTGCACTAGTTTATGGATCAAAGGCAGTATTACTAGTCGAGGTAGAGATTCCATCACTAAGGGTATCATTGAAACATGTAGTCACTGATGAGGACTATAGGATCTCTCAACTACAAGAGCTATAATTTCTTGATGAGCATAGGAAATAGGATTTTGATCACCTTAAAGCTTACCAAAAGAGGATGTCAAGAGGATACAATAAGAAATTAAAATTAAGAATTTTTTAGATTGGAGATCTAGTCCTAAGAGAAAATCCTAAAAATCAACAAAATCGATAAAAAAAGGGAAGTTTGAACCCAACTAGCTAGGCCCCTTTGTCATTACAACAACATTTGGATCAAGAGCATTTCAATTGGCTATGCCTGAAGGAGATGTTTTACTAGATCCAATCAACACTCTACATTTGAAAAGGTTTTATGCCTGACATTCTGGAGGTAACTCCCGTACAGTGAAAAGAGTCTTGGAAAAAGTTCAAAAACAACAAATATGGATCTTGGAAAAAATAAAAAAACAATAGAAAAAGTCCTAAAAAAATGACCTTCTCGGTGAAAACCTAGCAAATAGGTGCCTTGGTGAGTCCAAAAAAAAATAGAAAAGAGAAAAAGTACGAAAAAAATTGGAAAAGATAAAAAGTTTCTTGGTGAAAACCTAGTAAACAGGCACCAATGATAGTAAAAATAGAACAAAATAGTGGCCAAGTGGTGAAAACCTAGTAAATAGGTGCTACTTGTAATCAACACTCTATCTATCAAGACAACACTTGCACATTTGGCCTCTATAAATATCAGTTTGTATATATCTTCCAGTCACTTTTGTGACGCGCCAAATCCTGAAATGAACTATCCAAAGATGTGTCTTCCTAAGTTTGGAATTTGTCCACATTAGGGTCCTAGGTAAACCATTTTTCCCTAGGGGGCATTTGATCAAAATCAGATATGTTGTCAGGATCTGAGTCTACAATTGACAATAAACTACGAACAATGGTATTTTTCAAAACTACCCTAGTCTGCAATTGATAGTAAACTATGAACAAAGGTATTTTTAAATGCCAACCACTGGACCAAAATGTTGTTGGTAGTTTGGCAGATTTGGTTACATAGATATTGTCATTCTAGAAAAATATGATCTACATGAAGATCCCACAGGTCAGAGAGCTATTATGTCAGAGCCCAATGCAAAATTGTCCAAGTATGAGATAGTGTGTTTTTTCCAGTGAACCTGAAGATAGTTTTGAACAATGATGTTGATTGGAGAAAGTTCAATACTTGCAGACTTGAACATAGACACTATGGTGACTATTGAAGACTCACCTTAGAGTGTAAGTCAGTATGACATGTACGAAAGGAGTTATGACAGTTTTACCAAAGACAGTGTTAAGCCGACAGGACAAAACATGAAGACAAAATTGATAAAGAGTTAAGGGATTATTTTGTTTATCAAAATAATGACTTAACAATATAAAGGGATGACATCCTAGATGTTAACCCTTGGAAAAAGATATTTTGTAATATGATAGCTGACTGGAAAGTTATTAATCTTAATAACTTGTATAAAGATATGTAAAGATGTAATTGTAAAGAGGAGTAATGAGTATATGTAATAGCGATAGTGAAAGAGTAGTGAAGAGATATTGATGCAAGCAATATAAGGTTATGTACCTTGACCTACTTTTGTAATCAGTGAATATTGTATATTACTTGTTTGGGCAGTGGGCTCATGTAGTAATCACATTTTGTACTACCAACTCCTAACAGGGTTGAGGCTTCTAACAAGGCCTATAGTCCCTTAATCAGGACTGAGACATTATATGCATGTAATAGACTCCTAACATGGTCAACATCCTTAATAGGATACTTTTGATTAGTGGATCTTTGTGGGTACCATCCCCATTGTGGTTTTCCCTTGCCTAGGGTTTCCTTGAGAACAAATAATGTGTTATGAGTTCTTTTATGTTATTTCTATGCATGTTGTTTAGCTTTCTATGTTATGCATGCGTTAATATAATTTGTTATATCCATAATTGGGAAAAAGTAAAAGTTTGTAGAATACTGATTCACCCCCCCCTCTCAGTATTCCCTATTTCTAACAATTGGTATCAGAGCTTAGTTACTCAGAAAAGAATCATTCAAGGAAAGCCTAGCAGCTTGAGTAAGATCTCTATGGATATGGATCAGCTATAGAAAAATCTTGAAGAAGCTCTTGAACAAATTGATATGCTTATTGAAGAAAGAGATACTCTAAAAGGAAAATATGATGATGTAAAGAACCTCATTGAGAAACTGAAAAACAAGTTGGAAGATCTTAAATCTGAAAAGGAATCCCAAATTCACATTGAAGATTGTGATGACAACTTAGAAAAAGAAAATGAGATCCTTAAACATGAACTAAAGATAACAAATCTAAAGCTAAGTCTGAAAGATGGAAATGGAAAGAATGAAGAAAATTTGAAATCTGAGAATGAAAATCTTAAGCTTGAAAATGAAGGGGTGAAATCTAAACTTGGTAAAGTAATATCTAAACTTGAGAAAGTCAATTTGTAGTATGCTGAACTTGAGAAATACAATACAATTGTGAAAGGAGAACTGACTCAATCTAAGCAGAAACTTGAAAGACTATATTCAACTAGTGATAAGATTGATGAACAAATATCTTATCAAAAACCATTCTATGATAAAATTGGTCTTGGATTCAACACTTTTAAAGTAAATGAAGAAAGCAAGGAACCAAATCTAAAAATATTTGAAAGCATAGATGAGAAGAAGTTTGATGAGATTAACAAATCTGAAGATACACCTAAGGAAGAAGAACCACCTAAGCAAGAGGAATCACCTAAAGTTATGCAAAGAGAATTCAAAGGTACATGTTTTTCTTGTAATATTGTTGGTCATATGAAGAGAGATTGCATAGGTGAGAAATTTAAACCTCTTAATGGTTATTGTTATAATTGTCATGGTTTCTAACAGAGCTATTGAATGCAAAAAACCTAAATTTGTTGAGAATAACAATCGTAGTGGAATGTTTAGAAATACTAACCGTGCAGATAAGAAACCTACTGAAGATATGAACAGAAGAAATGGAGTAGTATGTTATAGATGCAACAAGGTTGGACACATTGCTAGAAATTGCAGATCATAGATCAATCAGCTTGGACCAAGATATGGAAACAATGGAATAGTTTGTTAGATATGTAACAAGATTGGACATACAACAAGGTTTTGCAGAATGAACAATAGAGTTTTTCATACCAATCCTAACCCTAGAAGTCATGCAAGAAGAAATGAAGATGCAAGCAATAGTCAGAAAAGATGTTGTAGTAATTTAGATGAAGTGAAGTTTGTTAAAAGCATAAATTAAGGAGACATATTCAGCATTGAAGGTAGTCAGAAAGGTGAAGTATTAGATGGTAAGAATGAATCTTTACTTGACGCATCTCAAAGTACTTAATTCATGAAAATTGTAGTAAAATAGGAACTTAGATTAGTGTAGGAATTGATATATGATGAATTGAGTCTTGCGCAATTAATGCAAGGTATTATATGATGTTCTAATGCTATGGTTAAGAGCACAAATAAAAATATTATCTTTTGCAAGATTGCAAGAAGTTTTAAGTTTTGTAGGTTAACAGAATCAACTTTTTGGAAAGAAGTGGCAAAAGAATTGAATGCGATGTCAGATCTAAGTGAGATTGAAATGATAAAAGGTCATGAACGGTATTATTTGATCATCAAAGTGAATACAAGTGTTAAGGAGATTGAATAGTAGTGATTGGAAGTATTTTGCAAGGATTTGGTGAAGAATTTTTGTGTCGAATCTACGCAAGCCCTAAATCGTGAAATTGAGGTATTTTACTTGGTAGATCTTTAAATCAGTTAAGGAATTAGAGGAAATCATGGATATTTCTTTGATTCACAATGTCAGAGATAAGAATAGACCTAAGGTGAAAAGGGAACTAGTAGAACCCTTGGAAGATGATCCTAGGTTAGCTTTATTATCCGTACTAGATGGAGTTTTACATCTAGAGAATGTTATAAGTTATTTGGGATGTAAACTAGAGACTATCAGTGATAGTGATTTCACTAAGGAATATCAGAAGATCTATAATTAGGACATGTCATTGAAAGTAGGGTTTGAGCATTTGAAATATAATGAGATCATTAAGTATGCTTTACAATATGAATTTGACAATGAAGAATGTACCAAGATTATCCTAAGTAGAATTCACAATGGAAAGTTTTGGTTAGATGACAGAGTGATAGATATCACAGCTGACTTAATTCATGAGGTAACTAGACTATCTAAAATTGGAGCCATTCCTTTGAATGAGAAAAACATGAGGAAAATAGTCATAGACAACACAAATTCATCCTACAATGGCAGAGGAATAGTAATTAGCAAGATACAACAAGATGATGTCATATACTTGTGTAAGATCCTAACAACTAAGTTTTGTGCTAACTCGAGAGAGGATGACATGGCAGCTGGAATGATACATGTAGCTTATTTGATGTGTGTTGATAAAGTAAAAGTTGACATGTGTGAGATTTTGAGAATTTAGTTGTTTGAGAATTTGGAAAAGATAAAGAAGACAAAGTACTCACAATTTAGATTCTCATCTTTCATCACTTATATGTTTTTTCATTTATTGAGAATATTTCCTTACACCATTGGAAATGGCTGGAATGATGGCCAAACTACAATGGAAAGGATTAAAAAAGTGTATAGGAGGCATGTTATTGATAAAGTAAATGAAAGTACAGTGTTGGTAATTAAAACATTTTAGAATTTGATGTCAAGTAGATCACGGATCCCACAGTCTCTTGCGGAGAAGTATAAAAATGAGATATGTTTCATGGTTGATACTAACTTTACTTACATTGAAGAAGTAGAACCTAGAATAGAGTTCATAGAACCTCTTGTCTATGAAATATCTAAGATTGAGACAAAAGAATATGTGAGTAGACTACTTAAGTGCAAGATGGATATTCACAATAATAGGTTTGGAACCTTTGAGCAAAACTTCAACTCCACAAAGACCATCCTTGAAGAGAAATGGTCAAAGAAGAGAGTTGAGAGTACAATCAAGAAAATTCTAAAAGATACAGGGATGACTGAACATGAGTTCATGGTAGCCCAGCAAACAGCAACAGCAGTTAGAGAAATTGGACAGAAAGAATTTTTGTCTATGCCACCTTTATCATCAATTGCAGTACAACAAGGAGAAACACAAGTTAAGGTGAAAGTGGAAGAAACAAAGAAGGATCAAGAAACAAGAAAATCCACCAGATCAACCTCCTCCACACCTAGCAAAAGAATAAAAGAGATTTCTATTGGACCAGGTAAGAGGTAAAAGACATTGGTGCCACCAATTCAAAGGAAAATTGCAGAAATCAAAGATGATGAAATCCCTCCTATTAAGAAGAAAACTTGGAAACCTAGAGTTGAAAAGGTTAATGAATAGATTATTCAAGATGGAGACTTTACAAAGATGAACAAATATTATGATCTCTATGATTATGCAGAAAGACTGAATCTAGAAAATGTAGTGGTGAAGTATATGATTTTATCTGGTAAGAAGTTTGATACAATTCAGGGTAAGATACCTGATGACTTGTACAAGAAACTTGTAAATAGAAAGAAGAGAGCATTAGAGGAAGATATAACTATTAGAGAAAATCTTGTAAGAAAAATTTGTGTTGTGAGAGATGAAGAACACTTCAATTAGATCATGAAGAATCTAAACACCTATCTGAGAACCAAGAAGAGAAATATTCAGATTATGGGAGGTAGATATGAAGAAATTAACACAGAAACATAGCAAGAAATCATTAAGGTTATGTCAGAGAATGCTGGAGAGCTATCAGTTGTAGCAAATTCTAAAGATCAAGCAGAAGAAGCAAAAAAAGAGGACATTGCTTCTCCTCCAGCCATAAATATTGAGGATGAAGTCATGAATGTTGAAGGAATAAATATCACCTTGGATAGTGATGATAACTTATTCAAGAATCTTGAAAACATTGTTGACAATTTGGCTTTTGAAGAGAAGGATAGTACCAGAGGAGAAGAGAAGACATAAACCAAAATTGTAGAACCTAAAGTGACATAGAAACAAGTACTTGTTCCCACTCAAGAAGAAATCAGTCTTACACCTGAGACTAGCAAGAAAACTCAAATTGGTTCTATGGTTGAGAATTTGGGAAAGGAAGTAGATGATGATGATTAGATGGAATTGATCACATCTTTGAACAAGATCATTGGAAAGAACAAGAAAGTAAAGAGTCTTAAGGATGCTTGAAGGAACTTACTGAGAAGTTACAAGGCATTGTAACTACACAAATTGCAGAAGATGACCCTATGGAAAGAGAAAAGAAAGTGATAAATACTTTTGATGATGAGTTTACAAATTTATCTGATATAGCAAAGATGAAAGCTCAAGTAGCCTATGAGGCCAAAACACTTTTGGACATTAGTCAGAATATTAGGAATGATATCAATAACCTTGATATCTGCATAAAGGACTTGAGAAAGATTTTAGAAAGAGAAAAATCTTTGTACATTCAGTGTACAAAATCAGAGAACTTGGTGGCAAAGGAAGTTTAGAAGATGAATATGAAGGAAGCATAAATTTAGTATGAGGCAAACCTTCTTTCAAGCCCCAATGTGAAGGTATTTGATATTGAGAAGAAAATCCACAAGATTTATGATGAAATAAGAGTTTTGCAAGATGACAAGGACAAGAAGTTGAAGAGATTCACTTTTTTAAGAGAGCACATTTCTATAAACTTGAGCATTGTTGAAGGGCAACTGGAAGAATGTCTTTCAGCCAAGACATCTTTTTAGAAGTTTAGTTATGAGAATCTCCAAGCATGCGAGATTGCATCTTATGGATTGTGTGCACTACTCAGTGTGGTAGATTCAACTAAGAAATCATGGGAGAAAGAGTTAGAGGCTATGAAGATTAACTTTATGGATTGTGTTGCAAGCCTACCAGCTTTGCAACATTGAATCAAGGTATAACTTTTGTGAACACAATTTTGTAACCCTCCTTACCTTTTTTGTCATTTTTGTCAAAGGAGGAGAGATATATAGAAGAAAATTGATAAGGATACATACTCTTAGGGGGAGTATAGTATATAGATAATATTTATGAAGTCATAAGGACAATATATACATATTTTGTATTATGGCCACAATTTTGAAAATTTTGAAGTCTGAGACTTAGCCAATTTTCTCATATGTTGCCACCAATGACAAAGAGGGAGATTGTTGGAAATTTGGCTGAGTTGGTTACATAGATGTTTTCATTATGGAAACATATGATCTACATGAAGATTGCATAGGTCAGAGAGCTATTATGTCAGAGCGCAATGCAAAATTATCTAAGTATGAGACAATGTGTTTTTGCGAGTGAACCCGAAGATAGTTTTGATTGGCAATGTTGATTGGAGCAAGTTCAGTGCTTTTGCACTTGAACATAGACACTATGGTGACTATTGAAGACTCACCTTAGAGTGCAAGTTAGTATGGCATGTACGGAAGGAGTTATGATAGTTTTACTAAAGATAGTGTTAAGCCGACAGGATAAAATATGAAGGCAGAATTGATAAAGAGTTAAGGGATTATTTTTTTTATAAAAATAATGACTTAAAAATACAAAGGGATGACATCCTAGATGTTAACCCTTGGAAAAAGATTTGTTTTAATATGATAGCTGACTGGAAATTTATTATTCTTAATAACTTGTATAAAGATATGTAAAGATGTAATTGTAAAGAGGAGTAATGAATATATGTAATAGCGATAGTGAAAGAGCAATGAAGAGATATTGATGCAAGTAGTATAAGGTTATGTACCTTGACCTACTTTTATAATTAGTGAATATTGTATATTACTTGTTTGGGTAGTGGGCTCACTTGGTAATCACATTTTGTACTACCAACTCCTAATAGGGTTGAGGATTCTAACAAGGCCTATAGTCCCTTAATCAAGACTGAGACACTATATGCATGTAATAGACTCCTAACAGGGTCAACATCCTTAACAAGATACTTTTGATCAGTGGATCTTTGTGGGTACCATCCCCACTGGGGTTTTCCCTTGGCCAGGGTTTCCTCAAGAACAAATAATGTGTTATGAGTTCTTTTATGTTATTGATATGCATGTTGTTTAGCTTTCTATGTTATGCATCTGTTAAGATAATCTGTTATATCCATAATTGGGAAAAAGTAAAAGTTTGTAGAATACTGATTCACCCCCCACTCTCAGTATTCCCTATTTCTAACAAATGTGTTTCTTAACACAATGTCATGGTGAAAGAGTGTTTCTAAACACTAAATAGGTGAAATAACTTTTGGATAAAGGGGAATCTTTGATTGATAATAATGCTTATGTGTGTGTTTGCAAGATTAATCAAAAGTTTTTTTAAACACTATAATCACAATTGTTTGTTTCTTTTATGCAAATACAACAATCATGCTAAAGGATAATGAACTTTTCTTATTATCAATTTTTTATTATTGTGTTCCCTTGAGTGACTCGATGATGTTTTTGGACTAGAGAAACAAGGACTAGGGGCATACCATTTTCTTTGTCTTTTGTTTGTGGTAATAAATCTGATGATCTAAGGTAATCATGGGGAATGGGTGTCTACTATAAGTGGTTGCATCATGATTAGAATGCCATGTATACCTTGACCTGTTTCCTATGAAATCCTTAGTGAGGTTAGATTTGTTTCCTTGCTTGTTTAAAAACTAAAAATGATAAACTACTTCCTAGTAAGGTACATGGTAAATCGGATTAGGCCCAAGGATATGAATATAAAATGAGAGGTCATTGCATGGGTATATACTTACACATTATGTATCAGAAAGGAAAATGGTTTTTATATTAAATAGGAATTAATTGACAAAACATTTTAGCTATGTGCTTTGATGTTTAGGTTATCTTTCAACATGACAATTAAAAAGGAAGTATTCATATTTTTAGGATTGCTAAATCTATCAATGAAAATTGTACTATCCTAATGAGGTCCCACTAACAAAGGGTCTATGATGATAATCAACCCGCTTTGAATAAACAGTGATTGTCCTAGGTGTCTTAGTTTAGGTGCATTTCATTGGTTAATTGCATTAGGCTTCATTTTAGTTGCATATCATATTAACGTGCATTAGGTTCATTTAGATGAATTTCATTATCTTTAGTTGCATTAAAATTCATTTTTAAATTGCATTCATTTTAGGTTGCATAAGCATGCATGTGTGGATTCAACTATCTGAAACATTGATATAAGCTGAAATACAAAGCATTTGAAGAAAGCTGAAAATTCTAGAAGCATTAACCATTTGACATGTATGACCAAGTACATCATGAAATCATAAAGAACTAAAATGAAATGATTGAGTATAAATCACTGATATTGATTTGCATTCATAATCCATTTCATATCATAAAACCATTTGCATAATGCATCCATATCCATTCATACATAAATAAAAGTGAGATGTCCATACATCACATCGCAATACATCTCATACATCCATACATTCATAAAAGCTTTGAAAATAACAAAAACATGAACATATATTAGTGAAATAAATAATGATGTCATTCTATCATCACCTAATCTAATCTTGGCCAAGCATGACAATTGCATCAATATCCAAAGCATGAGACAAATATCACATATCCAACATGTGTAGAAATTAAAACCATCAGAGATCAGATATCAGAGATAGCAAACAAGATGAATCAGATAAAAGATTCCATGAAAAAATCAGCATAAGCATTAATATATCATCAGAAATATCCATGATAGAGTATCAAGAATGTCCATAAGCAAGAATCAAAGTGTCAACATCAGTATATCAAAACATCAGTGAATCAGAGTATCAATATATCAGAACATGAAACAATGTATCAACAAAGTATAGAGTCCATCATGAGAAAGTGCATCGATAAAAAAATGGTACAAGTACAAGATATCCAATAAATTACAATATGTCCAGAGATAAAAATATGAATGAAAAATAACTACACCTCACTGGCCCCCTCATCCTCTACTAGAGGATCAGGAGGGGGTGCATCTTCTCTACCAAGTGGTGGTGGAGGAGGCATGGCTCCCTCAGACTGTTGAGCTATCACTGAATACAGGAGCACTCTCTGTGCAACAGGAACCAAATCACAATACAAAGTGAAATAGTAAGTGGCCCTCTTCCCCTGGTGAGTGGCAATGTGCACATATCTATCCCACTCAACCCTCAGCTATGCTAGCTGTGTGTTTCTATGTTCTCTCAGCTAGGCTAGCTATGAATCTCTATCTGGCTTCAGATGACCCATCTATGTATCCCTCTCTGATCTAAGCTGAGTAACTATGCATCTCTACCTGCTAACTGTGCTATGAGGGTAGCTATCTCCACTCTCAAGGTGACATGCTCATGCTCACACTAGGATAGTCTATCTCCATCACCACCCATAGGAGGATCTTGAGGTGCCTGCTGCTACTATTGATACTAATCTCCTCCTCTTGTAGCTCTTTATGCATGCTCATCGCTATGCAGTAAAGGCCCTGTATTCCTCTGAGGAGGAGTAACCCGCAATCTTCACTGCCTCTACTGACTAGACTCCCCCCAGAGGCCCGCTATCTTCTGCTCCCTCCACCTCCACCCCCACCCCTACTATCTCCTCCATCTCCCCTACCATCTCCTCTGCCTCTACCTCCACAGGCTCCATCTCTCCCTCCATCCCTATCTCTCCTTTGGTCACCACCTCGAGCAGCTCAGCCACAACCACCACCATCATCCTTAGGGGCATAATCTAGTATGTCCTCAATCCATGGAATGGCCTCATCTAGAGCAGTGAACCTAGGATAGGGATGTCTTAGATAATGTGCATGATAGTCATCGATGACCCCAACATCACATACATCCACCTAATAATCCCAGTCAACACGTGCCATCTGGGAGATCTCATGAGTAGCAGTCTCATATACCAATCTAGCACCCCATTGGGACTTCTTTTTCTTGATGCTTGCATATACAACTGTCTCCTATGACATGCCCTTTACTCTACCATACTGTCGGCATACCCGTGTAATTAGGAACCACTCAAAAATATACCTTGTGCGGCCAACAAGATACCTGGTCTAAAAGAAAAATGAAATCTATCTAACATCAGAGGTCCAAGCCTCACCATCTAGATATGGCCTCTAGACTACATCTATAATATCATCAAGGACACGATGCCAATAATCCAACTTGCCCAGATGGGGCTGCTGTATCAATCTAGAATACATAAAGATATATGGTAAATTGGCATCACGGTGCCTATTGACTATGGTCCATGTCACAGGGATATGCTCCCACGCCCAGATCTATAGAACAAGGATACCAACAATCATGGACCTTGAGTGCTAGTATATGATCTCATGAAACTCATGGTACATGTGAGAAAGAATGAAACTACCCCATGCATATCTACTAGGGGATTGGATTATCCGACTAATCACTCTGGACTAGCCACACATAGAGCCATGCTGACCCCGATCAGGCATCAACATACCACCTACCAAACTAGCTAAATATACAGGAAGAGGGGCATAGTTGGCGACCATGTGGTCCCAACTCAGATATCGACCCGTGATGGTGTTTTGCTAGAACAATCTCCTAGCGTCTGCAATTGCCGCAGGCCCAAATGCCTCGTACTTGATGTGATTACCCATAACATTTACATGAAGAATCCTCCAGATGTCCTCTGGGGTGATTGTCATCTCGTCGGTGGGTAGGTGGAAGGTGTTATGCTTAGAATACCACCGCTCTACCAATACTGTCAAAAGGCTATGATTTACCTGAATGTTGGGTAAATGCACCAAACTCCATAACCCGCAATGTAACACTACACGCTAATCCTCCTATCTCAACTAATCATGTAAGGTTAGGACCTGGATAGGTCGAGGGGATCTAAAGGACACGACATCAAAATTAGTTTGCACAACAGAAAATAGGGACACTATGTCAGCATTAGACAAAATTAGTTGGTTGAAAGAGTGCTTAAAAATTTAGAAAGACAAGTTAATTTGACTCAAACATTGAGAAAACAAAAAATGATCCAAAAGTCCTGGATGCGACACAGGAAATCTAGGATGCGATTCTAAAACTGGATGCGAGTCAGGAAATCCCAAAAGTGATTTGGGAAATCTAGGATGCGATCTGGAATATTGGATGTGACCCGCTAGGGTGTGATCCAGGAAATCATGGATGGGATCTGGGATGCAGGATGCAACATAGGTTTGACCGGACGTGATCCCGCATCCAGGATGCGATTGAAAATTAAATTGGCTATAAAAGGCGTAAAAATGCAAGAAATTCAAATTTTTCAAATTGACAAGATTCGTTATCAAGTACACATAGGTGGTGCATAGTGTCACAGTCAGTTGTGTCATTGGGCCATCTCGAATCGATGCTTCTCTGCTGGGAACACCCTTGTTAGTTAGAGCTCCGTAAAAATCAAAGGGTAAAAAGTGAAAATGAATAGTAAAAATGAACTTTTTGATCTATTTAAGCCTCACAAGAGCCCCAGAACCCTAAGGAACATTAATGTTAAGACATCTTAGAGGCCTAATATCAGGAGTGAAATTGAAATATGTGATTCATATCACTTAAATGCACTAAAAATAGTTATAAAGCAAAATCAACTTTTAGAATGCAGAAGTCAACTATGGTCAAATTGTAGTCAAACAAGGGAAAAATAAGTAGAAAGGATATCGTGAGAAAGGAAAATCAGTTCAGTAGTAATTTTCACTCAAAAAATGGTCAACAAAAGTTAAACTTTAGTCAAATGCACTTTGTGGGAGTTGTGTAAAGCGTAATTGATACACATAAAGCTTATCGGAAGCTGTAAAAAGTGATTTTCTCACTAATGCATCAAAGTTTTTACATAAGGATATTGCTTAAATACAAGTCAAACTTGGTCAACTCTCCCAAATTCTTGGTCAAACTTGGTCAAACAGTGTTTCTTTAACACTAACATTGATCTAAATGGCTTGATAACATTTTCCAATCAATTTAAGCTTGATCTAGAATCATTTAAATCACTGCAATTCTTTCTAAATGCTTGAAACTAATGATTTTATTCGAATTCATTCTGATTTCAGTCCCAAGGGGCGATGATAATTCCACATTCTTTGAATCAAATTATTCAACGCCAGGGGCATGACAGTTTTCTTCAATCAAGTTGAGACCGTTAATCATTACAACATTAATCAGTTTCATCGCTTCAAATCAAATTGATTATTTGTCAGCATCATCAGTTACTACAAACCAAATCCAGGTAGAATTTATTTTCAAAATCTCTTATCGGTTTTTGTTCGATCAAGTGCGGAATCGATATGGTCAATTCTCATTCAATCAAGTTCAGAATTGATGACGTTTCAAATCAAGTAGGATTTTGTTTGATGAAGCTCAAAATTCTAAAATTCAGAGTAGTTCTCATTACTGAAATATAAATCTTTCAAAGTGGGTTCATTGTTCTCTAAATCTCCATAAATTTAGAGTGGTCCTCACTTCTCTCTAAATCACTTGAGTTCAGAGTAGTTCTTGCTTCTCTCTAAATCTCCTAAATCCATCTATCCATTGAATCATGCTAAATCAGATTATCTTTGAATCCCTATGTTGTTCGCAAAGCAATTGGGTGGTCCCACAAAAGTGTGTCCCACTTTTTTAGACATGCTGATTTTTGCTAAAATGACACATTTTTAATAAAATATGATTATTTAAGCCTTGAGAGGTTCCATTTGAAGGAATTAATAACAAATGGCTAGCTCAAAGCCTCTTAGATTAAAAAAACATTGATATAACATCTATACTCCTCATTCATACCTACAATGGAGTCTCCTTCACACCTATTAAAATGTTGACAAAAAATCACTTCAACTTGAAGTTTTGGCACATCAAATGAATCTATTTTAAAAAACTATCCATGTAGTATGATGCTATTTTGAACAAGCTTTCTAATGAATATAATTTTAATACATATTGAGTTCATTATCACTTTTAAATATTACTTTAACTAAACATAGGTTGTTTGGTCATTCAACAACCTAGCGCTTCAAGACTTTGGGAAAAATAGTAACATACAAATTATTTTTTATAAAAAATATGTAGGAAAAGAGTATTTGTGTTACCTTTCTATTAAAAAAATAAAAAATGAATTTTGATATACACAGATCAAGTTAGAGTGATCCAAGTGACCTTATGTCTAAATTAAAGTTACTGCGACTTTAGAACTTAATAAACTATGAAATATTGACCCAAAATGAATGAAATCAAATGCATCCTTTAGATATTGAAGTTAAAAAGATAATATCAAAAGAATTACATCGTTATCATATTTTTTTAAAAGTTATGTTGATCCAAGTGACCATAACTCCTTAAAAACACAATATTTCACACAAACCACTTTTCGAAGGAGAAGAAAAAATGAATTTAAATGAATTTTAATTTTTTTTAGAAAAATATATTTAGAAACTAGAAAGAACATTCTAAAATACTCTATTTTACATCATCTTCAAATTCCTAATAGTTTTGCACCAACAGGTGTTTGAAAGTGAAGTTTTTTCTCAGAATGTTGATCTCTATGTGAAAGTTGGCCAAAAAGTGGGACACAACTTTGTGGGACCACCCAATTCAAAGAGGGGAAAATGTAATCACCTAAAATTTGGCTAATAGAACCTAAGGCCCTATTTTCCCTAGTTCAGAATAATACCTTAATTATGTTAATTTGATCTTTGATTATTGACATAATCCTCAAAATTCAATAAAATCAATTCAATACTTAATCCAAGCAGTTATCACTAAAGTTTCAAGTAAAAATGAAGGTGATTAACTCTAGGCCCAATTAATTAATTCAATCCCACCAAATGCATGGCTAGAGTTATTAATTAAAAGAAAATGATAAATACCTCATAAATCAAACAAACGCACCCTAATCATTAAGAGGCTTTCACATGGATCAAGGATCAAGCATGAGTGCATCTCAACCACTCCTCACAGATGCATTTCAACTATTCAATTCCTCCTACAACCTATAAAAGAGAATTTTCAAAGGCTCACTCTTCCTTCCTAATGCTTGACTTTTTGAGGCTTCTTAATCTTTGGATTATGAACTCTCTTGCAAATGATTAATGCTTTGAATTTGATAGTTGTTTTCATGCTCTCATCTTCAATCTCATGCTTTAGCTAATTAGAAAAGACATCAATTTAGCTTAAATAATGGAAAGAATTCATGGTTTCATGCTTGATTGAGAAGTATTTTCTAGATTTAGCTTAGTTTCATGCAATTCCATTTGAATATCTCATTTTAGTGTACATTGTCATTGTTTAAGGGTCAAATCTGAGAGCTACTAACCCTTATTTCACACTTGCACTAACTAGAGAGCAATAGGATGATTTCATTTGTTAGTTTGTCTAATTTAGTCTAAATCTCTTACTAACAATGATATAATGTTTTATTGAAGTGTTTTGTTGCAGGTCCTAAACTCACACACACATTTTTGGCACCTACTAAATAGTCATATTTATACTAATTTATTTTCCATGCTTTCAATACTTATTTCACAGGCATACTTGACTATTTGAGACACTTGTGTATTTAAGGATCTATTGAATCCTATGTTATATGCTTGGTACCTGATTATGTAATAAAGGTACACTCGAGATACTATATGTTTTGATTCAGTTTTAGTTATGATTATGTCACATATGATGTTTTATGATGTTTAAAACTATTGCGATGGAAAGATGGTTTAGGAAATTGAAGTTATGCTCAGTTGATTCATTTACAGACAGTTTTTAAATCATGTAGTATTGATGATGTATTGTAGTTATATCAGGTTGACTGGACCTACTGATGTGTGTAGGATAAGTTGACCATGGATCTAAATGTGGAGATCCAGTATTGGAACCTATGTTTATACCATGCTTTCCAAGGTCCTCTTTGTATAAAGAAATGTGGACATTGTTGTATAATCTTTTATTCGTAAATGTGGTTTGCATATGTGTATCTAATTTAGTAAATGTATTTTTGACTTAACCATGTTATTTGTTTTAATTAATGTGCCAAATTTGGCAAATTATGGCTTAAGTATTGGCATGGTTAGTATATTGTATTTGATTGGGTTAAGGGTTTGACTAGGGGTTGACCTTAGGGTAGAATCAACTTACCTTGGGTTGGGAAGTTTCTAGATAGTCAACCAAGACCTGAAATCCGTTTGTAAACTTTAGGTGGAGTTTAGGAGGGCCATTTGGGCTCCCATAGGTTAACTGGGGTCAATTTTAGCTACCTAGGTTAATACCTTAGGGGTTAGGGGTCTTTTTTAGCCCATTAAGAGTCTTAAAACTCATTTATAATGACTCCCCTAAAGTCAAGATTTCAAAGTTGGGTGGATTTGAAGAGTTGTGAGGTTTTGGTTAACCTCTCTCTTCTTCCCAAATTTGCCTTCAACTCCATTTATGGTGAAGGAAGGAAAGTGGGAAGAAGCGAATGGAAGTTTCTTCCTCTCCTCTAATTGGCTCCTAGATTTTAGGAAGTTTGGCCTATTTAGGGAAAGCTTGGAGAAGGGTTTAGTTGTTCACCCACTCTCTAGATTTGGAGACCATTCATTTTTTGTAAGGAGCTTAGGAGAAGGCTAGCTTTGGAAGGAGTTTCAAGTTTTTAGACTTTCAACTTGCTCGGAGTAAGGTTGGCCCTTGTGTTATTTTCCTTCTTTCATGCTTGTGTTTGAGCTTGGATCTCCATTAATGGAGTCCATGGCCTTTTATGGTTCATGTTTTAGAATTTATATTTTGTAAAAATATTTTTTTTTAATTCCTAATTGTATTTTGGGATGGGATTCTTCAAGACTTATTCACCCTAGGGATGGTGGAGTAACCTTGAAGGGGGTAGAAGGAAGAAGACCTAGGATGTGTAGAGTCTCCCATGTGTGGAGGGATAAAACTTGAGGTTCCACAATACCCATGATGCCAAGCATGGCCTACGGGCATGTGGGGGGCATAAGGAGAGTTAGACTATATCTCTTGGAGATGGTCTACCCAAGTCCATGTGTGGCTTGGGATATTTTTACTTTGTTGTGGCTTCTCCTCCTAGTAGTCCACCTCTACCCCATTTTCAAGAAGGGCTCCTGGAGTCCTTCCCCATGTAAAGCCATGTTGGAATTATGATTTGAGTGTTTTAGCTTATGTCTGAATGTTTTCCTACTTGTTTGAATTCTATTTGTACCCCACTACAAAATGGATCCCTGAGCTCAGAGGTAGCCATGCAATGGCCTAGGTTTGGAGGTGATCCTCCATGGTCAACCTTGTTCTATTAGGAACAACTAGAAACTTGGAGCTGGGTGTTATGTTGAGAGGAAATTTCATACTCGTGATTTCCTCTATTTATGTTTAAATGGAAATCAGGATCTCTTTGTAATCCTCTTTCGAGATGTAAATGCTATTTTGTATTTAATGAAAATATGGAAATTATAGAATCAATGAATGTTAAATTTTGAGTACGTTTTTGATAGATAAAGTAGCAAGAGGGTGCTGGCCCGTAGAATAAAGGGACTAGAAGGACATTAATAGCACATTAATGGCACTAGTCAAAGAAGATAAAATAGTTTAACAATAGAATCACCAAGTCTAATCTGTCCCTATCAAAAACATAAATCATAGTACTGATCAAAAGGATTAAAGTAGATTACTTAAAATGAAGAGTAGTAGTTAAAATAATAGTCATAAGCCACACAGGGCTGAACCAAAAGCTATAAAAACTAACATTAACCCCAAACGCAAAATAGGGGATCTGAGGGCCATGTCCAGTCAAAATTAACCAACTCATGAACACCAATAGTTAGTTCTTCCCACCTAGATGCTTAGACAATAGGGTCCTAGCCCACTCCTCCTACAGGAACAAGAAAAGATCCTTGTTATCCTTGTCCGCTTCCAGACTGCCGCCCACTAGATTTTCTTGCACATTACAGAGGGTCATAGCCGACGCATACATGACCTTCAGGGAAAATTTGTTGGTCATCATGCATTGGTGCTTCAGTTCCTGCATATTCTTTTTGATGTTTGCAATTTCCTTGTCCATATCAGAGAACCTCCTCTTGAGAGTGCCTTTAAATTTATTTTTGTCAGCCAGAACCCTAGTATTGTAATCAGAGGTGGGGGGCTTATCCTAGGGATCATGAAAAGGACTTAGGGGCAGGGTAGGGTTACTGGGGATTTCCATGGTTTGCTAGAGGTTGGGTAGGGGAGTGTTACCAGTTCTAAGGGGACTCATATGATCATCTGAGGGACCATTCATGGACTTAGTGGTGTGAGAGTCTTTTTTAGATAGGGATTTCTCTCTACAGGCCGCTTCCATCATCCTAGTTTTACACTATTCCTTGGAAATTCTATTGGACCTCCAGTGACCCAAGCCACTTAAGTCCACCTCCAGATTAACCTATCTCTCCATCATTCTTCATTTTTTGGGCCTTCGTTTAGTCTCAAGAGTATTGTCAGACTCCTTCATATCTTTGTTCTCCACAGACTCAGAGACATGACACTCCTCCTGACCCTCCTTCCTATTGAAAGGGTTTTTAACACATTTTTTGTGAGTTCTACCCTCTTTAGCACCCAGCTTAGACTCCTGGATAACCTGGATAGACTGGGAGGTGGAATGGGTGGGATTTTTAGTTTTGGCTGGGGACTCCTCCTGGGTCATCTCTTGGATAATTAGGGGGGGGGGTTGGGTCATTGGGAAGATAGCTTTGTGAAAGTGGTAAATGAAGATAAGGAGGCCTTGATGGAGGATAGGGATTGATTTATCAGGGTTGTCCTTAATATCCAGGATATTACTCTCTATGGATTGCAAAAGATAGAAGGGTATGGAAATTAAATCCTTATTTCAAATATGATTTAGGAATGATAAGTGGTAGTAGTAAAACATGGTGAAATTACCTTCCAGCGTAAAATATTTCATCACAATGAGGCAAATTTTTGGCTAGAAGTCCGACAGCTCTTCCCTATTATAACCCCCTTGTTTCTTCACCGGATGCTCACCTTCCTTGAAAAAATGGTTGAGGCTATTAGGGTCAGGAGTTTGACTGGTCTTTTTGTATTTCCTCCCTTCCATAGAGAGCCTTGTCACCTTTGCAATGACCTCTTCATTAATCTGGAAGTGGATGCCCCCAACCGAGACACGCTTGTTGTTCCAAGATGAGACAAATTGTTTGGAAATTCACTCATCATGCCCACCTTTCATTCGCTCCATAAAACCCCATATGCCACTTTGTTTGTAGTAATGAGTCACCAACATATCAGAGGTGAAAGCCTCATCGATCTTGTCAGGTTCAATGTGAAGAGTGTTGCCTCCCATTTCAAAGCTCTACCCCTCTTGCGCTAGAATATCCTGAAAACCTAAGAGCCGAGCCTTTTTCCAGATCATAAAAAACCACTTGTTTTTGCATGGCCTTTTCGAGGATAGATTATACTTAAAATTTTTGCCTTGGGTAAAATTTTGGGAGATGGGCTCCGTACAACCAGATCTAACAGATCTTGAGGTGCTATTAATAGCAATAATGCCAGGGACACACTTGCTATCCTTATTAGCCAAGTAAGCCCTCTGATTCAAACAACTCTCTCTCCACATGTTTGAAAGGTAATGATGATTCTTTATGGGGTTTTGGGTTCTCCTTTTCATAGTCACAAAAATTGCCAGAGCACAACAACACGTGATTCAGGAAGGATTCGTAATGAATATGACAACTTGGCTCATTTAAATTGTGATAATCATTTCTCCTCCAATGAGTTGCTGAGTCACCGTAGGTAAATCGCTAACCACCCTCCAACTGTTAAGTTTGATTTTTTTTAGGCCTATTGTTGCCATCGAGTCAGCAACCAAATTCCCCTCTTTATACATGTGACCAATAGTCATGCACTGGAAGTTGTTGAGCAGCTCACGACTCTCTAGCATAATAGATCTAACCTGCCACCCTACACTAGCTCCACTTTTGACAGCCTCAACAACCACTTTGGAATCCCCCTCAATTTCTAGCAGCCTGATGTTCATTTGGTCTAAAAACTTAATCCCCCAAAGAAGGGCCATTCCCTCTGCTTGGGTGAGAGTACAGTTATTGAGTGCCCTAGCATAAGCTAGTAGGCAAGTGCCTTTGTGATCTCTCAGAACACCACCCCCACCTTGGCCAACATTATTTGCAGCCCCATCAAAGTTTAATTTGGTCCATCCTCTGTGAGGGGCAGCCTATCTCATAGCTTTTCTAGCTATCCTTTTAGCATCATCAAATCTGGAGAAGTCAACTAGAAGATTCTAGCTATCAGCAATTCTAACCTCCCAAGCAGCAGGAGGAAAAGAGGGAAGCTTCCACTTAGCTGCCTTGGCATTCTCACATAGGAACTTAGTTCCAATATGGAGATAAGTCTTAGATTGATTACTATCCTCCCTGAAAATCCTATTGTTCCTTTCCTTCCAAATGGTCCAACAGATGTGAGGGGGTAGCATACACCAAAGAAGTTGGAGGAGGGGGTGATTAGAGGGAGATCTCCAGTTATTAAATTGATGCACTTCTCTACCCAGGGCCCACGAGATACCCAATTTTTTGATAACCTCTTGCCAGATGCTGGTGGCATAATCACAGTGGATGAATAGGTGGTTCACCATTTCCTCCTCCTTCTTACATAGGACACATTTGTTTTCCATGGAGAAGCCCCTCTTTATAAAATTATCCTAGGTTAGGACCTTACCATGCATAAGAGTCCACTAGAAAAAAATGATTTTTGGCATGAGCTGAGGGATCCACACCTTCTTCCAGTCCCTTAGGTTACTCTCCTCCTTCAGAAGAAGATTGTTAGTAGATTTAATAGAGAAAGTACCGGCCTGGGTAGGGGCCCAGATAATGGAGTCATCAAACCCCAATATTCTGATATTAGTCAGGTTTTCCATGAGTTCATTGGCCAATTGTTGAAGGTCCAGTTTGTCCCTTAACTAATTAGGTATATCCTTCCAATCCCTATCAGTGATGTAGTTTGAGGTTCTATTACCCAAGATAGGTTTGAGGTAGTCCATAAGAGGTTTGAATCTGCAGCCCAAGTTAGGTTGGTTCAAGATCCAGTGGTCATTCCAAAATCTAATGGATCTCCCATTTCCAATTTGCCTAAAATCTCCTTTAGACAGAAGGGTCTTACATTTATAGATGTTCATCTAGAGTTTGGATCCACTTGGGAGGTCACTATTGTGGTACATCCTCCTATAGGGATGTCCTTGGAGGTACTTGGCTTCCATTATTCTGAACTAGTCTACCTTTCCTTCTATGAGTTTCCATGCCACTTTTGTGGTAAGGGATTTATTCATCAAACCAATTCTTCTTAGTCCCAGACCACCCATTCTTTTTGGGAGGCAGATAGTGTCCCAATTGACAAGAGACATCCTCTTCTTTTCTTCAGACCCTACCCATAGAAAGGTTCTCTAAATTATTTCAAGTTTGTCTGCCATGTTGCTTTTGATCTTAAAGAGGTATAGGAAGTAAACAGGGATCCCTTGGAGAGTGGAGGCCATGAGCTGAAGTTTACTAGCATTGCTTAAAATCTTCCCCTTCCAACTAGGGAGTTTCCTTTGGGTTCTCTCAAGGATGGAATTCTAGAAATCCTGGGACACCTCTTTAACCATAAGGGGGAGGCCAAGGTAGGTAGAAGGGAGCAAAACCGCTAGACAACTGGCTCTTTTGATAGTTAATACACTATCTAGAAGCCTGGGCATAACTTTCAAGGATTTGTTTCCACTGTCTAGCCTCAATCACTAAAGAATACCCAAAAATGAAGGTGTCATCCACAAACTATTCTAACACCACCTGAGGAAGGGTAGAAGTAGGTTTGATGCCTTTTATTCTTCTTGTAGAAAACAACATACTTAGATTCTTGCTAAGAACATTAGCCACCATAATAAAGAGGTAGGGGGAGAGAGGGTCTCCCTGTCTAATACCCTTCTTAGGTTTGAAGAAGCCACTAGGAGTGCCATTGACAAGCACATAAAAGCTAATAGTTTGGGTAAATTCTTGTATAATCTGAATAACCTTCTCATTAAATCCCATTTTAGCTAGAATTTTAAGCAAAAATGACCAATTAACTTTGTCATAAGCTTTAGAGATATCTAGTTTAAAGGCCATACCTGGGACCTTTCTTCTATCCATAGAGTGGATGATTTCATGGGTGGCTATGGCCACATCTAGGATCTATCTTCCCAAAAAAAAACCTTTCTGAGTAGTGCAGAGAATCTTGTCCAGAAGAGGCTTGATTTTGCCAACCAGGATCTTGATAAGGATCTTGTAGAAGGTATTACAAAGGCTAATGGGCCTGAAATCCAACATAGAGGTAGGATTGTCATATTTTGGGACAAGCACAATGTAGGTTTTATTATGCTATCTAAGGAGGCACCCAGTCCTAAAGAAGTCTCTAGCAGCATGGGTAACATCAGTCCCCACAATGTACCAATATTCCTAAAAGAACACCAGAGGAAATCCATTCAGCCTGGGGGCTTTGTAAGCTCCCATAGCGAAGACTTCATTTTTGACCTCCTCATTAGAGACCTACTTTTTAAGCATGTCATTATCCCTAAGAGTTATAGCACTTTGGATGTGGTCCATGAGTTGATTTTGGATGCTAATCAGGCATATAGGACCCTCATTAGAGTACAAACCCTTAAAGTAGTTAACCACAACTTGATTGATTTTATCCTTCTCCTTGACTTCGTTCCCTCCCTCATCCTTAATAAAAGTGATGGTATTTATTCTTTTATAGTTGCTAGTAGACCTATGGAAGAAGGCCTTGTTCCTGTCCCCTTTAGCAAGCCGCTGGATTCTAGAACTCTCCTTCTAGTAGATTATCTTAGTGCATTGTTCATTATCAAACTCATACTGCAATGCATACTTAACAATCTCATTGTCTTTCAAATGATCATATCCTTGTTTCAATGACATGTCCTAGTTGTAAATCTTCTCATACTCACTTGTAACATCACTATCACTAATAGTTTCTAACTTGCATCCAAGATAACTCGCTAATAGGAAGATGAGAGCACAAGAAGAAGACAAATCTATCAGAGAGAATCTTGTGAAGAAAATATGTGATGTAAAAGATGATGATCATCTTAAAAAAATTCTAAAGCCCCTTAGCACCCATTTAAGGAGAAAAATGAGCACCATTCAGATTATCTATTTCTAATTCTACTAAGGATTATCTTATTGCATTCTTCATTATCAAACTCATACTACAACGCATACTTAACAATCTCATTGTCTTTCAAATGATCATATCCTTGTTTCAATGACATGTCCTAGTTGTAAATCTTCTCATACTCACTTGTAAAATCACTATCACTGATGGTTTCTAACTTGCATCCAAGATAACTTGCTAACAGGAATATGAGAGCACAAGAAGAAGACAAATCTATCAAAGAGAATCTTGTGAAGAAACTATGTGATGTAAGAGATGATGAACATCTTAAACAAATTTTGAAGCCCCTTAGCACCCATTTAAGGACAAAAATGAGAACCATTCAGATTATGGCAAGACAATATGAACAAGTGAATGCAGAGACTGAACAAGCAATAATCAAAGTTATGGTAGAAATTGTTGGAGAGACATCAGTTGCAATAGAGCAAGTAGAAGAAGTAGAACAAGAGGATATTCACTCTCCACTGACTATTAACATTGAAGAAGAATCTATGAATGTTGAAGGTACAAAGATCACCTTGGATACTGATGATAATGTATTCAAGAATCTAGAGAACATTGTTGACAATTTGACTCTTGATGAACCAGATAGAACTGTAGAAGTAGAGCAGACCCAATTTACTATTGAAGAACCCAAAGTATCAGAAGTACAAGCATCTGTACCCTCTATAGAAGAAATCAGTCTTACTCCTGAGATTGGAAAGAAGAAGCAAACTGGATCTTTGTTTGAGGATTTGGGAAAAGAAGTGGATGATGATGATCAAATGGAATTGATCACATCTTTGAACAAAATCATTGGGAAGAATAAGAAAGTTAAAAGTCTAGAAGGATTTCTGAAGGATCTAACTGAAAAGCTACAAAGTATTGTGATAGCACAGATTGTAGAAGCAGACCCTATGGACAAGGAAAAGAAAGTGATGAGCACTTTTGATGATGAGTTCACTAACCTAGCTGATATTGCAAAAGTGAAAGCACAGGTAGACTATGAGGCTAGAATGTTATTGAACATCAGTTAGTACATCAACAATGATATCAATACTCTTGATATCTATATCAAAGATTTGAGGAAACATTTGGAGATAGGAAAATCTTTGTACACACAGTGTACAAAATTAGAAACTTTAACAGCTGAGGAAGATCAGAAGATAAAATTGAAGGAAGCTAAGATTCTGAATGAAACAAACCTTCTATCTAACCCTAATGTGAAGGTCAGTAATGTTGAAAAGAAAGTTAGGAAACTTTTTGATGAAACTAGAATTTTACAAAATGAGAAAGACAAGAAGTTAAGGAGATATACTCTTTTGAGAGAGCATGTTTCTATGAAGTTGAGTGTTATTGAAGAGTAGTTAGAAGATTGTCTTACAGCTAAGACATCTTTTTAGAAATTCAACTTTGAAAACCTCCAAGCTTGTCAATTAGCATCTTATGGACTGAGCGCACTACTCAATGTGGCAAATTCCATTAATAAGTCATGGGAAAAGGAGATAGAAAATATGAAGATAGATTTTTTAGATTGTGTTGCAAGCCTACCAGCTTTGCAATAAATAAATTGAGGTATAACTCTTTTTTAATACAATTTTGTAGCCCTCCCTACAATTATTTTGTCATTGTTGTCAAAGAGGGAGAGATATTTAGCAGAAAATTGATAGTATATGATAAGAGTTGATACTCTTAGGGGGAGTATTTCATTATAGATAAGATTTTTGAGGAGTTATAAGGATAGTATATATATGTTATACTATGGCCACAATTTTGTCAATTTTTAGATTTTGGAGTTGCACACTTAGCCAATTTTATCATATGTTGCCACCAATGACAAAGGGGAGATTGTTGGAAATTTGGCTGAGCTGATTGCATAGATGTTGTCATTATGGAAACAAATGATCCACATGAAGATCGCACAAGTCAAAGAGAAAGTATGACAGAGCGCATTGCATATTTGTCTAAGTGTGAGACAATATTTTTACCAGTGTACCCGAACATAGTTTTTGTTTTCAATGTTGACTGGAGTGAGTTCAGTGCTTATGCACTTGAAAATAGACTCTATGATGACTAATGATGACCCATTTCAGATCACAAGTCAGTACGGCATGTACGGAAGAAGTTATGATAGTTTTACCAAAGACAGTGTGAAGCCGACAGGATAGTATATGAAGGCAGAATTGGTAAAGAGTTAAGGGATTATTTTGTTTATCAAAATAATGTATTAAAAATATAAAGGGATGAAATATTAGATGTTTACTCTTGGTTTAAGCTATGGGTATATATGTATTTGTAATTGTAATAAGAAGCAAGTATGAAGGATATGTAACAGCGATAGTGAAAGATTAGCAAAGAGATATTGATGCAAGCAGTATAAGGTTATGTACCTTGACCTATTTTTTAATCAGTGTATATTGTATATAATAGATTATCTTTACACATGCATAACATAAGAAGCTAAACAACATGCATAGCAATAAAACTAAAGAACTCATAACACATGATTTGTTCTTGAGGAAACCCTGTCCAAGGGAAAAATCCGGTGGGGATGGTACCCACAAAGATCCACTAATAAAAAGTATCCTATTAAGGATTTTGACCCTATTAGGAGTCTATTACAAACATATAGTGTATCAATCCTGATTAAGGGACTATAGGCCTTGTTAGAAGCCTCAGTCTTGTTAGGAGTTGGTAGTACAAAATGTGATTACCAGCTGAGTCCATTGCCCAAACAAGTAATATAAAATATACATTGATTAAAAAATAGGTCAAGGTACATAACCTTATACTACTTGCATCAATATCTCTTTGCTAATCTTTCACTATCGCTGTTACATATGCTTCGCATCATACTTCTACAAATACTTGCAACTTATTACAATTACAATTTTTTTCTCTTTACAATTACAATTACATTTATACCCATAGATTTAACCAAGAGTAAACATATAAGATTTTTTCCCTTTATATTGTTAAGACATTATTTTGATAAACAAAATAATCCCTTAACTCTTTACCAATTTTGCCTTCATATACTATCCTGTCGGCTTCACACTGTCTTCAATAAAACTATCATAACTTCTTCCGTACATGTTGTACTGACTTGCACTTTGAGATGGGTCATCATTAGTCACCATAGAGTATATGTTCAAGTGCACAAGCATTAAACTCACTCTAGTCAACATCACAAACAAAAACTATGTCCGGGTACACTGGTAAAAATACTGTCTCACACTTAGACAAATATGCAATGCGCTCTGTCATACTTGCTCTCCGACTTGTGAAATATTCATGTGGATCATATGTTTCCATAATGAAAACATCTATGCAATCAACTCAGCCAAATTGCCAACAATCTCCCCCTTTGTCATTGGTGGCAACATATGATAAAATTGGCTAAGTGTGCAACTCCAAAATCTGAAAATTGACAAAATTGTGGCCATAGTATAACATATATATAATATCCTTATAACTCCTCAAAAATATTATCTATAATGTAATACTCCCCCTAAGAGTATCAACTCTTATCATATACTATCAATTTTCTGCTAAATATCTCTCCCCCTTTGGCAACAATGACAAAATAATAGTAGGGAGGGCTACAAAATTGTATCAAAAAAGAGTTATACCTCAATTTATTTATTGCAAAGCTAGTAGGCTTGCAACACAATCTACAAAATCTATCTTCATGTTTTCTATCTCCTTTTCCCATAACTTCTTAATGGAATCTACCACATTAAGTAGTGCGCTCAGTCCATAAGATGCTATTTGACAAGCTTGGAGGTTTTCAAAGTTGAATTTCTAAAAAGATGTCTTAGCTGTAAGACAATCTTCTAACTGCTCTTCAATAACACTCAACTTCATAGAAACATGCTCTCTCAAAAGAGTATATCTCCTTAACTTCCTATCTTTCTCATCTTGTAAAATTTTGGTTTCATCAAAAAGTTTCCTAACTTTCTTTTCAACATTACTAACCTTCACATTAGGGTTAGATAGAAGGTTTGTTTCATTCAGAATCTCAGCTTCCTTCAATTTTATCTTCTGATCTTCCTCAGCTGTCAAAGTTTCTAATTGTGTACACTATATGTACAAAGATTTTCCTATCTCCAAATGTTTCCTCAAATCTTTGATATAGATATCAAGAGTATTGATATCATTGCTAATGTATTGACTGATGTTCAATAACATTCTAGCCTCATAGTCTTCCTGTGCTTTCACTTTTGCAATAGCAGCTAGGTTAGTGAACTCATCATCAAAAGTGCTCATCACTTTCTTTGCCTTGTCCATAGGGTCTGCTTCTATAATCTGTTTGGTCACAATACTTTGTAGCTTTTTAGTTAGGTCCTTCAGACATCCTTATAGACTTTTAACTTTCTTATTCTTCCCAATGATTTTGTTCAAAGATGTGATCAATTCTATTTGATCATCATCATCCACTTCTTTTCCCAAATCCTCAAACAAAGATCCAGTTTGTTTCTTCTTTCCAGTCTCAGGAGTAAGACTAGTTGCTTCTACAGAGGGTGTAGATGCTTGTACTTCTGATACTTTGGGTTCTTCAATAGTAAATTGGGTCTACTCTACTTCTGCAGTTCTATCCGGTTCATCAAGAGTTGAATTGTCAACAATGTTCTCTAGATTCTTGAATACATTATCATCAGTATACAAGGTGATCCTTGTACCTTCAACATTCATAGATTCTTCTTCAATGTTAATAGCTAGTGGAGAGGGAATATCCTCTTGTTCTACTTCTTCTGCTTTCTCTGCTACAAATAATGTCTCTCCAACAATTTCTGCCATAACTTTGATTATTGCTTGTTCAGTCTCTGCATTCACTTGTTCATATTGTCTTGCCATAATCTAAATGGATCTCATTTTTGTCCTTAAATGGGTGCTAATGGGCTTCAAAATTTGTTTAAGATGTTCATCATCTCTTACATCACATAGTTTCTTCACAAGATTCTCTCTGATAGATTTTTCTCCTTCTTGTGCTCTCATCTTCATGTTAGCAAGTTTCTTCAATATGTCATCAGGTATCTTTCCCTGAATAGAGTCAAAACTCTTATTAGCCAAAATCAAATGCTTGACCACTGCATTTTCAAGATTCAATTTATCAGAATAGTCATAAATGTCATAGTACTTATTCATTTTAGTGAAGTCTCCATCTTTTATAATTTCTTCATTCACTGTCTCAACTCTAGGTTTCCATGCTTTCTTCTTCACAGAAGTGTCATCATCTTTAATTTCTGCAATTTTCCTAGGTACTAGTGGCACCAAAGTTTTCTGCCTCTTACCAGGTCTAGTAGAAATTTCTTTCACTCTCTTGCTTGGTGTGGAGGAAGTAGATCTAGTAGGTTTTCTTGCTACTTGTTCCTTCTCAAGTTCCTCTACTTTCACCTTGACTGGTGCTGCACTAGATGATAAGGGAGGTACAGATAAAATCTCTTTTTGTCCAATATCTTTGATTGCTGCTAGTGTCTTCTTTGCCACTAAGAATTCTTTCTCTATCAATCTTGTATCCTTCAATATTTTCTTAATAGTGCTTTCAACTCTTTTCTTAGACTATTTCTCCTCAAGTATAGCCTTTGCGGAGTTGAAATTTTCTTCAAAAGTTCCAAATCTGTTACTATGGGTGTCAACCTTACATTTAAGTAGCCTGTTCACATATTCTTCTATCTCAATTTCAGATATTTCATAGCCAAGAGGGTCTATGAACTCAACTCTAGGTTCAACTGCTTCAATGTATGTAAAGTCAGTGTCAACCATAAAACATATTTCATTCTTGTATTTCTCCACAAGAGACTATGGAATCCTTGATCTTCTAGACACAATATTTTGAAATGTCTTAATAACAAGTACTGCACTCTCATTAACACTATCAATAACATGCTTTGTGTGTACTATATTAAGATCCTTTCCATTGTATTTTGTCCATCATTCCAATCATTTCCTATGGTGTAAGGAAATCTCCTCAAAAGATGAAAAAACATGTAATTGATCAAAGATGAAAAGCTAAATTGTGCATACTTTGTCTTCTTAATCTTCTCCATGTTCTCAAATAGTTGAATTCTCAAAATTTCACACATATCAACTGGGACTTTGTCAACACATATTAAATAATCTATGTATACCATTCTAGCTGCCATGTCATCCTCTCTTGAATTTGCACAAAACTTGGTTGTTAGGATCTTGCATAGGTATCTAACATTAGGTTGTTGGATCTTACTAATTACAATTCCTCTGCCATTATAGGATGAATTAGTGTTATCAATGACTATCTTTCTCATGTTCTTCTCATTTAAAGGAATAGCTCTAGATTTACATAGTCCAGTGACTTCATGAATCAAATCAGCTGTAATGTCTATTACTCTATCTTCTAGCCAAAACTTCCCATTATGAATTCTGCTAAGGATTATCTTAGTGCATTCTTCATTATCAAACTCATACTAAAATGCATACTTAACAATCTCATTGTCTTTCAAGTGATCATATCCTTGTTTCAATGACATGTCCTAGTTGTAAATATTCTTACTCACTTGTAAAATCACTATCATTGATGGTTTCTAACTTGCATCCAAGATAACTTCTTACATTCTCTAAATGCAAAACTCTATCTGGTACGGATGATAAAGCTAACTTAGGGTCTTCTTCCAGAGGTTAAACTGATTCCCTCTTCATTCTAAGTCTATTTTTATCTTTAACATTGTGAATTAAAGATACATCCATGATTACTTCAAATTCCTTTTACTGATTCACAGATCTGTCAAGTAAAATACCTTGATTTCATGATTTTAGGGCTTGTGTAGATTCGACGCTCAAATCCTTCACCAAATCATTGCAAAAAGCTTCCAATCACTAGTCTCTGATCTCATTAACACTTGTGTTCACTTTGATGATCAAATAACACCAATCATAACCTTTTATTACTTCAATCTCACTTAGTTCTGACATCGCATTCAATTCATTTGCCTTTTCTTTCCAAAAAGCTATTTATGCTATCCTGCAAAACTTAAAACATCTTGCAATCTCACAAAACATAATATTTTTCTTTGAGCTCTTAACCATAGCATCATAATATCATAAAATACTTTCCATTAACTGTGCAAGACTTAATTCATCATAAATCTACTTCTACACTAATCTAAGTTCCTAATCTACTATAATTTTCATAAATTAAGTGCTTTGAGATAGGTCAGGTAAGGATTCATTCTTACCACTTGATACTTCACCTTTTTGATTAACTTCAATGTTGAATATGTCTCCTTGATCTGTGCTTTTAACAAACTTCACTTCATCTGTATTGCTACAACAACCTTTCTATCTGTTACCTGCATCTTCATTTCTTCTTTCATGATTTATAGGGTTAGGGTTAGGATGAAAAACTCCATTGTTCATTCTGCAAAACCTTGTTGTATGTCCAATCTTGTTGCATATTTGACAAACAATTCCATTTCTTCCATATCTTGGTCCAGGTGGATTAATCTGTGATCTGGAATTTCTAGCAATGTGTCCAACCTTGTTGCATCTATAACATATTACTCCATTTCTTCTGTTCATATCTTCAGTAAGTTTCTTATCTGCATTGTTAGTATTCTTAAACATTCTAATATTATTATTATTCTCAATAAATTTAGGTTTCCTACATTCAATAGCTCTATGTCCAAATCCATGACAGTTATAATAGTAACCATTAAGAGGTTTAAATTTCTTACCTGTGCAATCTTTCTTCATATGACCAATAGTATTACAAGAAAAACATCTACCTTTGAATTCTCTTTGCATACCTTTGGATGATTCATCTTGCTTCGGTGATTCTTCTTCTTTAGGTGTATCTTCATATTTGTTGATCTCATCAGACTTCTTCTCATCTAAGCTTTTAGATACTTTCAGATCTGGTTTCTTTCTTTCATCATTTTCTTTAAGAGTGTTGAATCCAAGACCAGTCTTATCATAGAATGGTTTTTGAAAAGATGCTTGTCTATCAATCTTCTCAATAGTTGAATATAGCCTTTCAAGTTGTTTCTTGGATTGAGTCAGTTCGCCTTTCACAATCTTGTTGTATTTCTCAAGTTCAGCATACTGCAAATTGACTTTCTCAAGTTCAGATGTTACATTTCCAACTTTAGATTTCAGTCCTTCATTTTTAGTTTTTAGACTTTCATTCTCAGATTTTAGATTTGCTTCATTCTTTCCATTTCCATCTTTAAAACTAAGCTTCAAATTTGCTATCTTCAATTTATGCTTAAGGATCTCATTTTATTTTTCCAAATTGTCATCACAATCTTCAATAAGAACTTTAGGTTTCTTTTCAGATCTCAGATCTTCTAATTTATTTTTCAATTTCTCAATGAGGTTCTTTGCATCATCATATTTTCCTTTCAGAGTGTCTCTTTCATCAGTAAGCATATCAATCTATTCAAGAGCTTATTCAAGATTTTTCTATAGTTGATCCATATCCATAGAGATCTTACTCAAGCTGCTAGGCTTTCCTCGAATGATTCTTTTTTGAGTAACTAAGCTCTGAGAGGGGGGGGGGGGGTGAATCAGTATTTTACAAACTTTATCTTTTTCCCAATTATGGATATAACAGATTATCTTTACACATGCATAACATAAGAAGCTAAACAACATGCATAGCAATAAAACTAAAGAACTCATAACACATGATTTGTTCTAGAGGAAACCCTGGCCAAGGGAAAACCCCATTGGGGATGGTACCCACAAAGATCCACTAATCAAAAGTATCATGTTAAGGATGTTGACCTTGTTAGGAGTCTATTACAAACATATAGTCTATCAATCTTGATTAAGGGACTATAGGTCTTGTTAGAAGCCTCAACCCTATTAGGAGTTGGTAGTACAAAATGTGATTACCAGCTGAGCCCACTGCCCAAAAAAGTAATATAAAATATACACTGATTACAAAATAGGTCAAGGTACATAACCTTATACTACTTGCATCAATATCTCTTCGCTGATCTTTCACTATCACTGTTACATATGCTTCATATACTTCGCATCATACTTCTACAAATACTTGTTGCTTATTACAATTACAATTTTTTTCTTTTTAGAATTACAATTACATATATACCCATAGCTTTTGATGCAGGAGCATCCTGGGTGTAAGCGCAATCTTGCATCAGCCAAAAATATTTATCTTTTTGTAATCAATAAGGGCTATCTTGTGCAGACCTGCTATTTATGGAAACTTGCTATTTTTAGTAAGTTGGTCATAAATCTCAGAATGTTCTAATTTTACATGTGGAGGTTCATCTCAATCATATTAGCCTGCTTGTAAAGTTTCATGGCTAGATCAGGTCTAATTTTGAAGATATTGAAGATTTTTGGTATTGGCAGCAGGGTACAGAAACTTTGAACTCAGTTTTGAAGGCTTTAGAGGCTCCGAATGAGGTCAAAAATTTGGGTGATAGATGCTTGCATGAGCCAAGCTCATGGAGCACTTCGTGGCCTTTTCGAAATGGGGTTATAATTGTCAATCAGGTCAATTGGTGATGACTTATGGTCTCCAGAAGTTGGGTCACCTGAAATGGCAGAAAATAATTTTCCTGCAAAATTTTTGTTCAGGTTTCAAAAGTTATTTTGAGCCGAATCTGATGTAATAAATTGAAAAATAAAATAATTCTAAGTTTGGTCGGCCCTAAGGGCTAAATTTCTGGAACCTTCTCGGGTGGTGGAAAATGCCTATATAAAGAAGGCCCATAGTGTTGTCTAGGGCAATTCTGGGTAGTAGATCTAGGTATTGATTTGAGGCTTTGTCCTACAGAATATTGTAAGGGAATGCCCATGTGGCTTTGTATATTGTAATTCTAAAAGTTTGTAATTCCACATTTGTGGAGATAATAAGAAGCCAATTTTCTGTTCTTGCATATTGTTGTTGTTTCTCTATTTCTATTATGTGTTTGTGGTATTAAGGGGAGCACCCTTCATCAAGTGGTATCAGAGTAGGAGTTCCTGAGCGTGTAAACAAATTGCCAATTGTGAGGCAGTTTGCACCAGGATCGTGGGTTGAGGTTTCTATGTAAACAGATCACCAACTGTGAGGTAGTTTGCACCAGGACTGTGGTTAGGGTTTCAACATGCATTGAAAAAATGCCTCCATGAAGGGAATGTGGTGGAAGAGCTGGTGTTGTAACACCTGAGGTTAGAGTGCTCCAGATACAAGTGCGAGCATTGAAAGAAGAGATTCGCAGAGGAATGAATCTTAATGTTAGAAATGAAAGTGAGGATGAAGCCGAAGAAGGAAATGATAATCAAGAAGAAGGTAGAATTTTGAATCGAGAAGAAGAAAAGCTTTTCCAGGCCATTTCCAAGATCAGAAAAGACCTAAGATTGAGGTTCTGACATTTTCTGGAAATCTTAACCCAGAAGAATTGATCAATTGGATCAATGAATGTGAAGAATATTTTGAGTATGAAGATATTGAGGACCCTGATAGGGTCAAATTCACGAAGGCCAAACTAAAAGGTCATGTGAAGATCTAGTGGCAAGAGATTCAATTGGAGTGAAATAGAAGAGGGAAAGATAAAATCACAAGATGGGATCAGATGGTGGATAAATTGAAGCTGCAGTTCATCCCTGTTGATTATGAGCTTGACCTACTGAAGAAAATACAAAGTTTGAAGCAAACGGGATGATCTATTCAGGAGTATACAGAGGAGTTCTATCGAATCCTCATTAGAACAGGCCATGTAGAAGTAGATAAGGAGAAATTTTCTCATTACCTTAATGGGTTGAGGCCAAGCATTCAGAAGGAGCTGAATCTAGTTTGAATGAACAATATTGAAGAGGCATACCAGTTTGCCCTAAAAGTGGAGGAAAAGTTGAACAAGAAGTTCGAGAGCAGATGAAATGGAAGAGGTCATGGTGGGTGATCTGGTGGACAGTCATATGGAGGCCAAAATGAAGATCTGAAAAAGAAGGATGAGGCCAGTAGCAGTCAAAATTAGAGAGGAAATAATTCCAATCATTTCCAAGATCAGAATAATAGAGATCGGAGAGGAAGAGGAAGAGGACAAGGTTCAGGAAGAGGAGGCTTCCGTGGAACATGTTTTCACTATGGAGAAGAAGGTCATAGGGCATTTGAATGTCCTTAATGCCAAGGAAGGATAGATAGGAGGAATGAAGGCCAAGGTAGATTTGCACATGTAGATGAAGATGCCAGATCATCAAATTTAGAAGATGCTAAAAGAGGAGAAATGTTGATTAACAAAAGAGTCCTACTGAGTGGTGAGAATGAACCTGAACAAAGGAGGAGCCTGTTTCACACTAGATGCAAGTGTGAGGATAAATGCTATGATGTGATTATTGATAGTGGAAGCACTGACAATTTGGTGTCAGAAGAGATGGTGACAAAGTTGAAGCTAAAGAGATAGAAACACCTACATCCATATCGGATTGCCTGGGTGCAGGATGACCACAAGGTCATGGTCAGTGAATAGTGCCTAGTAAAGTTCAAGATCAGTGGGTACCAAGATGAGGTACTATGTGATATCATATCTATGGATGCATGTCATATGTTGTTGGGTAGACCATGGCAGTTTGACAGATGTGTTGTACACAATGGTCATGCGAATACCTATTCCCTGACAAAGGATGGAGTGCGACATAAGCTAAAGCCATTGAAGGAGACCAAAGAAAAGGTATGTGGTAATGCAAGAATAACATTTGTTGATGGAATACAATTTTTAGATGGTATGAGGCATGAGCATGTGTGTTTTGCTTTAATTCCAAAAGCTAGTAAAGAAGAAGTAGAGGATGTACCTGTAGAGGTTGCAGATTTGTTGAATGAGTTTCAAGATATTGTATTTGATAATGTACTTGATGGATTACCACCGGTAAGGAAGATCAGTCATTAGATGGATTTGATTCTAGGAGCCAGTTTACCAAACAAGGCAGCACACAGAATGACACCAGTAGAAAGTGAAGAGTTGAATAGACAAGTATATGAGTTATTGTAGAAGGGGTTGATTCGAGAGAGTCTGAGTCCCTGTGCTATACCAGCAGTATTAGCACCAAAGAAGAATGGAGAATGGAGGATGTGTACAAATTCTAGAAAAATAAAGAAGATCACAATCACGTATAGGTTTCCATTGCCACAAATGGATGATATTATGGATTGTTTGAGCGGAGCTGTGTATTTCTCAAAGATAGATCTGAAGAGTGGATATCACCAAATTCGGATCAGAGAAGGAGATAAATGGAAGACTACTATCAAGACAAAGGAAGGACTATATGAGTGGTTAGTCATGCCTTTTGGGCTAACCAATGCATCGAGCACTTTCATGCGGCTCATGAACAAGGTTCTGAAAGAGTTTCTGGATAAGTTTGTCATTATTTACCTAGATGATATATTGATCTTTAGTAAGACATTGGAGGAACATATGATACATATTCGTATGGTGTTTGAGAAGCTAAAAGATGAGAAATTGTTGATTAATTTGAAGAAGTGCAATTTTGTGAAGAAAGAGTTAGTGTATTTGAGATTTGTAGTTTCAACAGAAGGTCTAAAAATGGACCCAAAGAAAGTACAGGCTATCCTTGAATGGCCTACTTCAAGGAGTGCTACTGAGGTAAGATCTTTTCATGGTTTGGCTAGCTTTTATAGAAAGTTTATCAAAAAATTTAGTAGTATTTGTGGACCCTTGACTGAAACAATGAGAGGGGATAGAAAAGAGTTCAAGTGGACTAATGGGGTAGATAAGAGTTTTAAATTGTTGAAATAGAAAGTTATAGAACAACCTATTTTAGCACTTTTAGATTTTAATAAGGTGTTTCAAGTAGATGATGATGCTAGTGGTACTACAATAGGAGCTGTTATGAGCCAAGAAGGTAAACCCATTGCTTATTTCAGTGAGAAGTTAAATGATGCCAAGAGGAAATGTTCTATTTATGATTAGGAATTTTATGCTATAGTTCAGGCTTTGAAGAAGTGGAGACACTATCTACTTCCTAAGGAGTTTGTTTTGTATATTGATCATCAAGCTTTGAAATATTTGAATATTCAAGGAAAGTTGAATCAAAGACATTTGAAATGGGTTGAGTTTTTGCAGAGTTATATATTTGTTTTGAAACATAGAAGTGGAAAGTCTAATAGGGTTGCAGATGTGCTTAGCAGAAGGAAACTATTGTTGACAGAGATGCAGATTGAGGTTGTTGGATTCAGGAAACTCAAGAATTTGTATCCAAAGGATCCTAATTTTGGTGAAGCTTGGAAAGCTTGTAAAGAACCTGTTACTCTAGATAGAATGAAGTGGCTGGATTTTATCATTCAGGATGATATTCTATTCAGAGGGAGTCAGTTGTGCATTCCAAGAAGTTCTATGAGGGAGAATATCATCAAGGAGAAGCATAGCGGAGGATTGGATGGACATTTTGGTCGAGATAAAACCCTTGCTTCAGTTAGTGAGAATTATTATTGGCCATAGTTGTAGCAAGATGTCAAGAAGTTTGTACAGAGTTGTAGAGTATGTCAGATGGAAAAAGGAGTGAAGTAGAATATAGGGTTGTATCAGCCATTACCTGTACCAGAGAAGCCTTGGGAGGATATCAGTATGGACTTTGTTCTTGGTTTACCAAGGACACAGTGGGGACATGATTCAATTTTTGTAGTAGTTGATAGATTTTCAAAGATGACACATTTTGTTCCTTGCAAGAAGACTAATGATGATGTTCATGTAGCAGAATTATTTTTCAGAGAAGTGGTGAGACTACATGGTTTGCCAAAGAGTATAGTTTTGGATAGGGACACTAAGTTCATTATATATTTCTGACGTACATTATGGAAGAAGGTGAAGATAGATTTGAAGTTTAGTTCATCACATCATCCACAGACTGATGGATAGACAGAGGTGGTGAATAGGAGTTTGGGGAATTTGCTAAGATGTTTGGTTGGAGATAAGCCAACAGGATGGGATTTGATTTTACCACAGGCAGAATTTGCATATAATAATTCTGTCAACAGGAGTACTGATAAATCACCATTCCAAATTGTATATGGAAGTAGTCCTAGAAATGCATCTAAATTGAGAAAGATAGATAAAGGAGAAATAAGTAGTGTTGAAGCTAAGGATTTTGCAGAACATTTGAAGAACATCCATGAGGAGGTGAGGAAGCACATTACCAAGATGAATGCACAATATAAGGCTAAGGCAGATGAGAAAAGGAGGCATAAGGAATTTCAGGCTGGAGATGAAGTCATGGTTCATTTGTGGAAGGAGTGATTTCCAGTTGGTACATATAACAAGCTGAAAATGAAGAATTTTGGGCCGTGTAAGATACTGAAGAAGCATGATTCAGGAAATGCATATGAGCTTGAGTTGCCTACTGAGCTAAATATTTCACTAGTATTTAATGTTTCAGATCTGATAGAGTATCATGAAGGTGGTGTTGCAAATGAGGTTACAATAGCACAATGGAGTATTCCGGCAACTAGTTCAGATATCAAGGAGATTGAAGACATACTAGATAGTCGTGTTGGCAGAAGCATGAGGAACAGGACATATGAAGAATATCTGGTCAAGTGGAAAGGATGACCTATTGAAGATTCATCATGGCTAACAAAGGAGGAGGTTAACTATCTTGGTTTTCCTCTACACACCTGAGATGTGATTGGGTCACTTCTCAAACTACGTCGGGTGTCTGATGCAGGAGCATCCTAGGTGTAAGAGCAATCTTGCATCACCCAAAAATATTTATGTTTTTGTATTCAATAAGGGTTATCTTGTGCAGAGCTGTTATTTATGGAAACTTGTTGTTTTTAGTAAGTTGGTCATAAATCTTGGAATGTTCTGATTTTACATGTGGAGGTTCACCTCAATCATATCAGCCTACCAGTAAAGTTTCATGGCTAGATCAGGTCTAGTTTTGAAGATATTGAAGATTTTTGGTATTGGCAGCAGGGTATAGAAACTTTGAACTCAGTTTTGAAGGCTTTAGAGGCTCTAGATAAGGTTGAAAATTTGGGTGATAGGCGCTTTCATGAGTCAAGCCTGTGGAGCGCTTCATGGCCTTTCTAAAATGGGGTTATAATAGTCAATCGGGTCAACTAGTGATGACTTATGGTCTCCGCAAGTCGGGTCACCTGAAATGGCAAAAAATAATTTTCCTTCAAAATTTCTATTCAGATTTCAAAAGTTATTTTGAGCCAACTTTGATGTAATAAATTGAAAAATAAAATAATTCTAAGTTTGGTCACCCTAAGGGCTAAATTTCTGGAACCTTCTCGGGCGGTGGAAAATGCCTATATAAAGAAGGCCCGTAGTGTTGTCTAGGGAAGTTATGGGTAGTAGATCTGGGTATTGATTTGAGGCTTTATCCTACAAAATATTGTAAGGGAATGCACATGTGGCTTTGCATATTGTAATTCTGAAAGTTTGTAATTCCACATTTGTGGAGATAATAAGAAGCCAATTTTCTGTTCTTGCATATTGTTGTTGTTTCTCTATTTCTGTTATGTGTTTGTGGTATTAAGGGAGCACCCTTCATCAGCTTTAACCAAGAGTAAACATCTAAGATGTCATCCCTTTATATTTTTAAGACATTATTTTGATAAACAAAATAATCCCTTAACTCTTTACCAATTCTGCCTTCTTATACTGTCCTCTTGGCTTCACACTGTCTTTAGTAAAACTATCATAACTTCTTTCGTACATGCCATACTGACTTGCACTCTGAGATGGGTCATCATTAGTCACCATAGAGTCTATGTTCAAGTGCACAAGCACTTAACTCACTCCAGTCAATGTTGCAAACAAAAACTATGTCCAGGTACACTAGTAAAAATACTGTCTCACACTTAGACAAATATGCAATGCACTCTATCATACTTGCTCTCTGGCTTGTGTGATCTTCATGTGGATCATATGTTTCCATAATGACAACATCTATGCAATGAACTCAGCCAAATTGCCAACAAGATTGTCATGTTTTGGGACAAGCACAATGTAGGTTTTATTATGCTGTCTGAGGAGGCGCCCAGTCCTAAAGAAGTCTCTAGCAGCATGGGTAACATCAGTCCCCACAATGTCCCAATATTCCTAAAAGAATGCTAGAGGAAATCCATTTGGCTTGGGGGCTTTGTAAGCTCCCATAGCAAAGACCGTATTCTTGACCTCCTCATCAGAGACCCGCTTTGTAAGCATGTCATTATCCCTAAGAGTTATAGCACTTTGGATGTGGTCCAGGAGTTGATTTTGGATGCTGTTCAGGCATATAGGACCCTCATTAGAGTACAACCCATTAAATTAGTTAACGTCAACTTGATTGATTTTATCCTTCTCCTTGACTTCATTCCCTCCCTCATCCTTAATAGTAATGATGGTATTTCTTCTTTTATGGTTGTTGGCAGACCTATGGAAGAAGGCCTTGTTCCTATCCCCTTCAGCAAGCCACTGGATTCTGGATCTCTACTTCTAGTAGATTTCTTCATTTTCTAGGGTTTCTTTCCACTTGTGTCTAGTCAACTCCTCCTCCACTTGAATCTGGGGTGGGTAGCTTTCGAAAGCCAATTGGGCCTAGAGGGATTCTAAGGTTTCAGATAGTTCCTTGTTCTCTTTACAGAATTCTCTAAAATTATGTTTTCTCCAACCTTTAACCTCCCTTATGATAATTTCAAGCTTTTGGGCGATTCTGAACATGGCAGTACCCTTGATGTTAGTCTTCCACTAGAATTTCACTTGATCTCTAAAGGATGGGTGAGAACACCACATGATTTCAAATCTAAAGGGGGTCGGGCTAACGTTAGGGGCATCATGCCAACAAAGAAGGAGGGGGTTATGATCGAACGTAGTTCTAGGGAGGGAAGACAAGGTGGAGTTCAGACAAAGCTTCCATGAAGAGGTGGCAAGGACCTGATCCAGCCTCACCTGGATGAGATGGAGTCCCTTCCTATTGTTTGTCCAAGTGAAGGGGTTCCCTTTCAGAGTGATGTCAAGAAGACTTGTGGAAGAGATAAAATTAGCTAGCTCCCCCATGCTATCAGAGTAGTCCATTAGACCACCACACTTTTCTAAGGAATAAAGGGGGGTGTTAAAGTCATTGGCCAACAAAAAGTTTGCAGAAGAGTCCTGATCCAGCCGATGGCCAAGATCAACCCACAGGGAAGCTCTACCAAATTGGGTATTTGGAGCATAAATATTAAAAGTGATCCATTTAGTTCTATTCTTCTTGAAGGTGACAACAAGGAAGTTCGGGGAAGAAGTGGCCAACTGACCAATTATCCTATTGGGGTTCTAGAGTGTAGCAATGCCACCGGATGCTCCCATAGCTTCAGAGTAAAGGAATGCAGCACCTGACCAAAGATTGTACACAAGGATAGCGAAATTACTAATAGACATCTTAACCTCTTGTAGGAGTAGAACATCAAGCTTATGATAAAAAATGTAATGTTTGACAACATTTTGTTTAAGGGAGTTGTTCAAGCCCCTCACATTGCAAGAAAGGAAAATCATTTCTTACTTTTAAAACTAGATTCCAGGGTTTGATGCTTACTTGCTGCAACATCCCTTGTGGTCCCTCCCGATCTCCTTGCACGGTTTGAAGGCCTTCCCCTAGGTGTTTCCATTCCCACATTAGCCTTCTTAGGTTTGGTTTTCTTTCTTTGCATTTTCCATTCCCCATCATCTTCCTCCAAAACATCAAGGGAGTTGGAAGAGTTCTTCTTCATAAGCTTTGGGGAAGGTTTAGCATCCGGCTTTGGGGATTTTAGCTCCAGAGCAACCACAATGGAAGATTGTTCTACCTCAGTAAGGTTATTCATCCTCCTCTCTGGGGGGGGGCGTCAGGGGGTTCTTTACCGGCTTTGCCACCAGCTAGAGAATTGGTTCATTTATAGTCAGGAGATCAGGAGAGCTGAGAACAGGGCTCCCCACCTCCATCTCCTGGGTGGGGATGATCTCACCTTCCTCCAGAGCCAAATCTTCAATTTCTAGGGTTTCTATTTTGTTAGCCACCAAGGGTGGCCTAGTCTCCACCTTTTCCACTTCATCTATGGGGGTGGATCCTTAGCCATTCCTTTGTCCTTGTTCCCTTTTTTAGTTCCTAACTTGGAGGTTGTGCAAGTGTCACTAGAGTGGCCTCTACTATCATAGTTCTAGAAGAATAGGGTAGCATTCTCATACACCAACGCTTGGGTCCATCTACCCAGTTTAGATTTTAAAATGACAAAGTTGGGTAGGGTTTTATTCAGAGTAACATTCACACAGAATCTAGCAAAAACTAGCCCAGATTTAGAACAGGTCACCTGGTCCATTGTGATGAATGAGCCAAAGGAGTCACCAATCCATCGAAAGAATTGCTCATCCCAATATTCGAGTGGGAGGCTAGGGAGACGGACCTAGACCAGGGCCATTCTTGTCAGTTCCATCACTGGATTGAATCTGGGTTTCCATTTTGCAAGGGCCAGGAAGTGCTTTCCATAAACCCATGAACTCGACAGAACACAGGACAGGTCCTCTAGAGTGGTAAACTTAAACAAAAAGAGTCCCCCCGGCATAGCATAAACTAGGACAAAACCCTTGATTTTCCACTGGTTAGACACCCATTTTCTAACCATTTCGATGGTAGGTCGAAAGTTAAAGAATTGACCAACCAGGGCCAGCTGGAAATCTACCATCATTCTATTCACCACTGAGTCCGGGAGGGACAGTTCAACACCTTCCTCAATCTGAACAAAGTCCAGTAGCAGAGCCTCTAGAGATTGATGAGCTTCTCCAACAAGGGCCCCTTTCCAGTTGGGTTTTGGAGGGGACAACGGGGTATCAACAGAAGAGGACACTTTTTGAGATTCCCCCATTGACTCAGTTGCTAGGACCGTGACAGAGGAAAACACGGGAATGGCTTGAGGTCCATCAGGTCCAGCAGGGGGGTCAGCCAGGGGGGCATAATCTGCCCCAGGGGAGGTAGGCATGGGAGCCTGCAGTTTGAAAATTGAGCTTGGGTGGGAAGTTGTAGAGCGGGAGCGGGAGTCATTGAAATAACTTAATCAAATAACAAAATGGATTATGTTACAATTTTTAAATTTTCTAATTTTCTATCAAAATATTCATTAGATATTATTGAGAAAATAATAGTTTTGATGAAATTTATATGTTCATTATTTAACTTGTCAATTTCTTAGTTATTATAGTAATTTCAAAATTTTAGTGTTAGAATTGAAATTGCTAAATAGTTGAAATGGTATTTTTAAATTAATTAAATTATCATGGTTGGATATATGTGAATCTTTATTTCAAAATCACTATTTGTACAAAAAAAAAGTAGAGAGAAAATTTGTACTTAATTTTTTTTTGTTTGAAAATTTCCAAAAAAATTGAAATGCCTCAATCAATTTTTCAATTCCTACAAATCGTTAAGCCAACGAATATGAATCCATCTATGCAATTAAAATTTTAAAATATTAACTGTTAATGCTAGCTATTTGCATTTTCAAGAATAACACTTCATAGATAAATTAAAAAAAAATATAATTTATTCTTAATTTAAGGTTTAAATTATTTGTTATATATTAAAAGAATTTTATTATTTTAAAAAATAACCATACACAAAGCGTTGGGCGCATTAGATATATTTTTAAAAAATATATGTCTTTTTTTTTTATCTAATGAACATTTGAGGCCGGGGGCAGGTTGAAGCCCTAACCCTAGCTCACCTCTCATGTAGAGGCAGCGGCGGAGGCCAGCTCCCTGCGCCACCACTCTGTGGTGGGTGGGAGCAACACCTGATGCCGTGCCCAAACCCCACGCCCACCATCCGTCTTCCCTTCCTTCCCCTCTCCACCACTTCTCTCCTCTCGTGCTCCAACTTTTGTGCACTCGACCCTACCGAGAGTGTTGTGGGATGGGGATATTAACAGAGTTTTAAACTCTTCCTTTTTTGTTATTGTATGGTTTTTCTTTAAAAAAAACTTCAGTTTAGTTTAAATTTTTTTTAGTGAATATAATTGCATAGGGCTGAACATTTTCGCTCCTCCATTCTAAGATTAAATGCATATATATATTTCGGGGGTTCTTTTTTTAATTTAATTTTCACATTAGGTTGGATTTAATAGATTTAAATTTATATGATTAACCATCATATTTTGGGTAGTATTAATAGTATTATTTTTGAAGGTTTAGATTAATTTGAGAAAAGGTTATTTTGTATTGAAGATATAGAAAGTCTTATTATTTAAATCAGATTTATGATTTGATTTGGAATAGGTATCTTAAATTGATTTTCAATATTTATTTATTTAGCTCTTTGGTTCTCTAATTTAAGAAAACATTAATTAAACTGAAATAAAATGAATATTAGATCTATATTTTATGAGTAAAATAGACTTACATTTATCATGGTAAATTATAAGTAAATCAAATCGCATTCTATTTAGATTAATTTGTTTCATTAAGGGTTTATTTATTTAAATTATGGAAATTCTTGTCTGATGTTATCAAATCTTCTTATCATCTACTAATGGTCATGCCTAGGGTCATTATGACCATTCTAGGCTTGTTGACCAAACCTCGTCTATAGTTGACTTATGGTCAACCATAGTCAAACCTTGGGTTTCACCTTGGTTTGCATGCACAAACACTCCCTAGTATGTTGTAATGCTTAGCAATGTTTAGAAAGCCATTTTTAGACACAGTTGACTTTTTGGTCAACTTAGTCAAACCTTGGACATTGTCTCGGTTTGCATGCATAAATCTTACCTTGACATGTTTAAGACTTAGTAGAATCTTTGTAGGGTATTTTTGGGCATAGTTGACATTTTGGTCAACCCTCAGTCAAACCTTGGTCAAATGCCTCGGTGTGTGTGCCCAAGTATTCCTTAATGCATTTTATATCCCTTAGGCTTGGTTGCATGTACTTCAATACATAGTTGACTTTTGGTCAATTTTGGTTGACTTTTAGTCAACTATCTCATTTTGCATGCAGGTCGAAGCTAGTAGTCTAGGGAACCCTATAGTATAGTTAGGAGCTATTTGATGAAGTTTGACTTTGGGTCAAACTTGGTCAACTTTCTATGGATTGACCTTGCGGTGTGGCTAGAACACTTCAGTGTTGTCAGTCATCTGTTTTCTCTTTGCACCGTTTTGCATGCACGTAGACACTTTTTCCCATTAGAATTCTCTTCTTAGTTGTGTTAGTGTGCTTGTTGTAGTCTGTTAGTAGGTTTTAGAAAAGAATTTGTAGTTGTGTTTTGCTCAAATTTTGGACATGTCTCTCTCTCTCTCTCTCTCTCTCTCTCTCTCTCTCATATACACACATATGCTCTCTCCCACCTTCCTATCCTCTATATTTTCCCTTATTACCCTCTTCCCCCCTCTCTCTCTCTCTCATACACACACATACTATCATGCCCATAGAAACTCACCCTAAAAACACACCAACTTTTTTTTTTTTAAGGGTAATTTAAGTCTAAGTTTATGTTGCAGGTTAGTAGTTGACTATAGCAAAAGTTTGAAAGGAGCTAAAACAAACCCTTTTTTGTATAAGCATTGGTGATATAGGTTACTAGTTGAAATAGTTTTATCAAGGGTGTTGACCTAGATAGTGATGATACAACCAAGGCAATCCTATCATTTAAAATCATATAGGATAGTAACCAGTTTAAAATTAGCTATACTAACATCAATTAAATTGTGCCTATAGCCAATGCTACACTACGTTGAGTCACTAAGATTCATTTATTAAAACATCAAGATACTATAACAATCAAAATTCTAGTGAGCTAAACTAATAGTTAAACCAGTTCCATTGCTCAAACGATTAAGTGACAACATAAATTTTATAAATAATAATTATATTAATTATTTGTGACCAATAATTAATACAATATTTATATACATCGTCACAATGAAATAATTAAATTAATTATTAAATGATAATAACTATCTTATTTACCAGTAAACATATTTATTAAATTATATAAAAAAAACTAAATACTTATATTAATTATTTTAATTAATATAATTATTATAACCAAATTAAATAATTTAATTATCAAATAATAATTTTGTTATAAAATATTCAATATTAATTTTAAAATAAATAAATAAATAAATTATTAAATAATATTTAAAATATTAATTAATATAACATAATTAATAAATTAATTATTAAATAATATTTATATTAATTAATGTAAACATTAATTAATATAAATATTAATTAATATTAAAAAAATGTAATGAAATGAATAATTTTCAAAATTAAAAAAAGGTTTTTGTTTTACTTTCCACCCCCCGCCATCACGTCTTGCAGCGTGGGGCCCGCTGAGGTCGGCAACGGTACCCCCGCTAGCAGGGGTCGTCCTGCCTTAGCAGGGCGGTACCCTGCACTGCAAGGCCATCTTGCTTTAGTAGGGCGGTACTTGCAGTCCGCTAGTTCACATGGAAGAGGGGGAGGGGTGTGGGGCCAGCGCCCCCCCTCCCCCCTTATAATTTTTTTTTAAAAAAAATATTTTAATTTAATCCGCCCCCTCTCATTTAAATTTAATTTGAAATTTTTTTTTTGAATTTACAAGCCCACCAATGTGGGGTATAAATATGTTTTCTTTTACAATGTATATATTTTTTAGTAAGATTACAGTATTAGGTAGTCAGGGAATATAATAATATTTTTTTTTTGAGATTGTTTATTTTAGGTGTCATGAGCCATAATTGACAATACAAATGAGTAAACTTGATTTGAACATTATTCTAATAATAATAAATATATGAGTCCTTATGAATAATTGTTATATATATAATATTAATAATTAATAATTATTAATATTAATAATAACGTAATAGAATATTAATAATATTACTCATTAATAATATTAATATCAATCCATAAAATAATATATTATTAATATATAATCATATATTATTGGAATTAGTTATAATATAGATATTAAATCTATTTTATCTAATCATACAGACATTACAACAATCAACATATATCAATATATATAATATTATCAATATCAATATTGATAATTGAAAACCTTACAACATATATCAATTTATACAATAATATTACGATTAAGAAATATATCAGTTATGTATACCGATTGTAAAATTAGAGCCACGTATATTATATATATATATATATATATATATATATATATATATATATATATATATATATATATATATATATATATATAATCAATGTATTTAATAATATTAATATTATCCACGTTAATAATGTTAACCATATACTCCGTATAATATTCAACGATTCTAAATGAATCGATATGAATGAATCAACATTTTTTTAATAGTAGTGAAATGACATTATTAAGTCGATCACACTAATCAACTTTAGCGCGAACATGAAGCGACAGGATAGCTAGGGTCGCGACTAGTGACCATGACCGAGGAGGCATATTAGTATTGTATAGATACAAAGGAATGGGGCAAAGGGAATCATAGAAGATATAGGTGGAGAGGAAAAGGAATATACGGAGAGGAACACACTAAGGAGTGTAGATTAGTGACGACATCTACGGTTTGCAGAGATTAAGCAATATACATCAGACACGACATCCATTATTAAGTCGCAGGCATCCATTGATGATCTAAAATAGCAACATGTTGTTTCTAATGATAATATCTAAGTTGGATATTAAAGTTGTCATATAAGATATCGCAGCCATTGCTGAGAGCAATATAATCGATTACATAATTTTATCGACTTTACAATAGCACATTCTTATTAGTTATTACTATAAGTGATATGGTTATATTCATAAGCATATAATACTTGTATATTGAATATATCTATTATTTCAATTGACTTATATTACTTCTAATATCAGCAATAGCTGTTGATCTTTGATTTAACTTCCATTACAAGTTTTAATTGCATCCAAGTGGCCTAGTAGAAAGGGAAGTTGACGTAACTATCCCTATTTCCCAACATAGTAAAAAAGGGATCATTACAAGTGGTATCAGAGCATGATCTTGCCATCTTGTCGGGTAGAGGAAGATATACAAATACCGTTCACCATGAAAGCTTAATGTGTCGGATAGAAGAGCTATGGAGAAATGAACAAATTGTCACAATCCTATTACTGAACATCGTGCCCATAAAGAAAGATAAGTCATGGTGATATTGTTTTAGTAATGAACAAAAGTTTCCTTTCAGAATTATGCATATGATTATTATATTGAGTATTAAAATAATTATTTTTAGATAAATTTATATGTGTGATGATGTAGGCATTACTCAGAGTTAGAGATTAATATTATGAGTAACATGTTGAAGATCATGGGTATTTTGTGAAGGGAAAGGCGGAGTAATCCGGTCACATTGAGGTGGAGAATCCCAAAATGGGTATGAACCATGAGGGAGCCTCTTGTAGACTGTTTCACGCGTCCTTTGGCACAATGAATCCACCATCCTACATTATAGCTTTCCTATGGAGTCTACAATCAAGGGAGGTCTATTAAGACACCTTATTGTAGTACTAGTTAAGGGAAAGGCTGTATAGAAACCCTACTATATGTAGCTTTCCTATGGAGTCTGCAATTAAGGGAGGTCTGTTAAGACACCTTATTGTAGTACTAGTTAAGGGAAAGACTATATAGAAACCCTATTGTATATAGCTTTCCTATGGAGTCCGCAATCAAGGGAGGTCTATTAAGACACCTTATTGTAGTACTAGTTAAGGGAAAGACTATAAGGGCATCTATCCTTCCTATGGAGTCTGCAATCTGGGAAGAACTGCTATGATACCCTATTGTAGTACTAGTTAAGGGGAAGATAGTAAGGGAACCCTACCACTTTCCTATGGAGTCTACAATCAGGGAAGAACACCCTATTGTAGTACTAGTTAAGGGGAAGATAGTAAGGGCACCCTACCAACTTTCCTATGCAGTTTTCAATCAAGGGAGAGTGGTTAGGACACCTTATTGTAGTACTAGTTAAGGGAAAGATAGTAAGGGCACCATACTGGAAATAACTTTCCTATGGAGTCTATAATCAAGGGAGGACTGCTAGGACCCCCTATTATAGTACTAGTTAAGGGAAAGACAGTAATGGCCCCTTTTGCACAAGAACCTTTCTAGCCAAACAAGCAATCCACTAAGTAGACCACCTCGTGTGGATGCCTAACACCTGCCACTAGGGCCAAGGAGGCCAAAGTTCTACTCTTGGGCTTAGTATGGGATTGGCTTGGACTAACTTATCATTACTCAAGTTTCCTTTGAATTTTATATATGTATGTACTGATGCTCATTTTTTGTGGTTGCAGGGTTCATAATCAAAAGCCTAATGAAGAAGTAAATTTGTAAACACACTTCCATAACCCTAAGTCATTACAAATTGTAAATTTTAGGGACTAATCAAGGATATGTGTGTGATGTGTCTACATCATGTCTGCTTCGTGTCTTCATGCATTAATGTGTATGCTCCGTGTATGCTTCGTGTCTTCATACATTCATATGTATATTTTGCATTCAAATGCATTTCATGTGTGACTCTTTATAGAATAAAATAAAGTAATATTACAAGTAGAAATTGAATCAGATCCAGTAGTCAACTTGTGAAACAAATATGAAAATGTTTATTGCTTGAGGACAAGCAAATTCAAGAGGGGCAGATTGTCATGAGCCGTAATTGACGATACAAATGAGTAAACTTGATTTGAACATTATTCTAATAATAATAAATATATGAGTCCTTATGAATAATTGTTATATATAATATTAATAATATTACTCAATAATAATATTAATATCAATCCATAAAATAATATATTATTAATATATAATCATATGTTATTGGAATTAGTTATAATATAAATATTAAATCTATTTTATCTAATCATACAGACATTACAACAATCAACATATATCCATATATATAATATTATCAATATCAATATTGATAATTGAAAACCTTACAACATATATCAATTTATACAATAATATTACGATTAAGGAATATATCAGTTATGTATACCGATTGTAAAATTAGAGCCACGTATATAATAATATCTATCAATATATATATATTTAAATAATCAATGTATTTAATAATATTAATATTATCCGTGTTAATAATGTTAACCATATACTCCATATAATATTCAACGATTCTAAATGAATCAATATGACTGAATCAACATTTTTTCAATAGTAGTGAAATGACATTATTAAGTCGATCACACTAATCGACTTTAGTGCGAACATGAAGAGACGGGATAGCTAGGGTCGTGACTAGTGACCATGACAGAGGAGGCATATTAGTATTGTATAGATACAAAGGAATGGGGCAGAGGGAATCATGGAAGATATAGGTGGAGAGGAAAAGGAATATACGAAGAGGAACACACTAAGGAGTGCAGATCAGTGACGACATCTACGGTTTGCAGAGATTAAGCAATATACATCAGACATGGCATCCATTATTAAGTCGCAGGCATCCATTGATGATCTAAAATAGCAACATGTCGTCTCTAATGATAATATCTAAGTTGGATATTAAAGTTGTCATATTAGATATCGCAGCCATTGCTGAGAGCGATATAATCGATTACATAATTTTATCATCTTTACAACAGCACATTCTTATTAGTTATTACTATAAGTGATATGGTTATATTCATAAGCATATACTACTTGTATATTGAATATATCTATTATTTCAATTGACTTATATTACTTCTAATATTAGCAATAGCCGTTGATCTTTGATTTAACTTTCATTATGAGTTTTAATTGCATCCAAGTGGACTAGTAGAAAGGGAAGTTGACGTAACTGTCCCTATTTCTCAACATTGCCAAAAAGGGATCGTTACATTAGGAATCTTTTTAGACTTTTAGGGGGGGCAACCCAGGTGGGTCCTCCATAGGTCTAGATCCCCTAGGAAATGACGCATAGTCTCTAGCATTTTTACTAACTTATTTTTATATTTTAATTTTAGCCAAGTAGATGTGGGATAATAATTTTTTATTGACTATGGTTTTTAGAAATTGTATGGGAAATTTTCCCATACAATTTCCAGAGACCTGTAGGTCACTTTTTCCATTTTGCACTACATTTTTCACTTGTTTCATTCCATTTGATTTCTTCACTCTTTTATAGTTCATTTTGTTGTCACAATTTTTAAATGGTGAAAGGCTAGAATCCATTTATAAAGCTTTCTAAAAATCTAACTTATAAAGAAGTGACTAATTATTTAAAGAGAAGCACTTTTACATACAAGTAAAACTAACTATGATTGTAACATGAAGTTTTACCAACAACAACATCTAAACTTTTAAATTGATAACCCCCTTTTTTTTTTACAACTTGAACTTAAACATGAATAACTATTTTTACATATTAGTGATTCAATTACTAATGAGATCACTACAACAAATTTAGTGAACTCTTCCTTTCATTATTCACTATACACTAACAACAACACTATCATTATTTACAAAGATAATATCAAGGAGGAATTTATGAAGCTGGATATACAGTTCTACTATTCCATACTTTAAAAAAAAAAAAAATATATTCAATATCAACAATATGCATGAACTTGAGCATCAATCCTTTTTATTCATAAGCACTTAAATCTATCAAAAGGGAAAAATTGAACATTCCTTCATAATTTTTGATACAACACACTTAATACAAATGCAAGGCTTGGAGTGATGACTCTATTACAATACATTGAACTCATGGATATCACAAGATATCCTTACAATGACTTAATACACAATACACAAGTGATACAACTCAAAATAAGAAAATAACATCAAATTTCTTCAAGAGTCCCTCTTCAACATGAAGACTTCATTGGCTTCCATAACTTGCAAATAAACAAAATATAGGCCAAGGAGTGCTCACCTCCCAACCTAGGCTTCTATGAAGCCACCCCCGAGCTAGGGGAACCATCACAAAGACATGGAGAACACTCATGCAAACCCACAAACACATCAACATAAAACATAAATCACAAGAAATCTCCTTTTCAAGGTTATCAAAAAGAGTTTCAACATGACTCAAATAGGGTGAAGGTGGAACCATAATTAAGAGGAGAAATCACATCTCTTGATGAGAGCTAAGCCATCACTTGGCTTCCTCATAAAATATCTCTCTCCACAAACACAATCTCCACAAACTCCTTATGACCTCCAATATACAAAACATAAAATTGAGATGGCTATATGTAGCCCATACATTCATGTTTCATCCCTCTCCTATCCAAGGAGAGACTCTACACCCTTGAATGTCCCAAAAATCCCTTCACCCTCAACGCTAATCTTCCCTCCCAAGGGTGAGTATAGCCTTGAGAACTCCCTCAACAAAACATTACAACACATAAAAGAAACTTCAAGAAACAACAATGAAACTACACATTTACAATACAAGAAATCATGCTCAACAATAAGCTCATGATTCTCATAGCAACTAAAAAGAAATACATTTTCACAACACAAGAAACATAAAACTACAACAACTAAAGAATCACAAATCCTCCATTATCACAATATCATCAAGCTCACAACACATACAATACAAGAGGAATAATAACTAAATTTTGCATACAAGGAAATAACATTCAAGAGAGCTCATCCTTTCAACATGAAAAAATTAAAATAACAAAGTGAATAATGCCACCAACCTTGATCCAAGCTAGTGGAAGAAAGTTGATGAAGAGCTTTCCACTTTCCAAAGTTCTCCAAAGTAGCTAAGTCTCCAAATCTAGAGAGTGGGTTTCAAACTCTTCCAAAAGAAGAGTCCCATCTAAAAAGGCCTCCACACAAACCCCTATGGATAAGATTGCATTCCTATTGTCTGGTCTTCCCTAAGACCCTTACATGGTTTCTAAATTGGGTCTCTTACAAAGGTAAGATAAAATGGTGGGATAAGGACTACCTTTTTAGTGGGTGGTGATCTTTCCAAAACTTGGTCCCAAAAGTTGATTTTCGTCCATCTTGGTAAACCAGCTTTTGGATGGGTCATTTGGTCAACCAAGGGTTATCCTATGGTGAAAAATGACCCTTACCCTATGGTATATCAAGTGGGGCAACTAAAAATGGCCTAAACTCTTCCCTAGACACCTTTTAAGCCTCCCAAAAACCTATAAGAAGCTCAAATTTGAAATTCAAAGATATGACAACACCTCAAGATCCTTAACCAAGTGATTTTCATGGGGATCCTAAAGGGTACCTTCCTAGGTTGGTGTTCAACCAATCCCAAAGTGGACATGTCATGGCCACATGTACAAACACATGTGTCAAGTGACACATACACAAAAAGACACATCACAAGCCATGTGTCATATCCACTTGGGCATCCCTAAACATAAATAACATACACAATTAACAAATAAATCAACACATTCATGAATCATACTTTTACAAATTAAATACATTACAATGAGGTTTTTGGCTTCTCACTAGAAGCAACCTCGGCTCAAACAGATTTTCACATTAGTCTCTGTGATGATTCCCCGAATTTACTATGGCCTATTTCCCTGCACAATCAAGTCCAATATCAGTAGTCTAAGGAAATAAAATATGTAAATTCATAACATTATTTATTAAGATAATTCATCTGTTAATTCATAATTCACATGAAAATAATTGTTCATCCATAACCTACATTCATCTCATCATGAAATATACAATTCATCACTAAATTAACTAGAAACTTAAACATCGCATACACATATAATCTAATTGCAATTAAGCTTCATCATCATAAGCATTCATAGAAAAACATACATGTAAGTTCCATACCGATGTCTCAGTAATCATCATCCAAATCATAATATAATGTGCATCAAACTACTAAAGTGATAAAACCATAAAACAAGTTATCAGTAACATCCATAGAGCATTAAAATATAAACATAAAATATGTCTTACTCAAATGCAGAACTAAAAGGCTATGATAGGCTCAAGGTGAGGCCTCATATCCTCCCCCCCTAGGCATGAACTTCCTCCTAGAGTTCATCAAAAAGATGGGGGTACTATGCTCTCATCTATGCTGCATCCTCCCATGATACTGTAACCTCATCATAGAAATCCCATTGGACCCTAACCTGGTCTAGCTCTTAGCCTCAAAGTGCTAGCATCCAGCAAGCCAAAATGTGGATTGGCTCCAAAGCCAATTGACTATCTGACTCCACCTGCAAGACATCCAAATCTATGATATGAGTCTCATAAAAAATATACTTTCTCAACACTGACACATGAAAAACATCATGGATACGTGACAGACTCAATGGCAAAGCAAGATGATAGGCGACAGGACCTACCCGCTCAAGTATCTCAAAAGGGCCAACAAATCTAGGTGCAAGCTTAGAGCCCTTTCCAAATTGGATTAGACTCTTATGAGGTCACACTCTTAGAAAGACCCTATCTCCAACCTGATAACTATGGTCTTCCATCTTGTCATCTGCATAATTCTTCTCCCTATCTTGTACCTCCTTCAGATGTTGTCTGATCAATGTCACCTACTGCTCTAACTCTTGCACTAACTCAAGACCTAAAGCAACTCTATCCTCAATATGGTCCCAACTCAAAGGTGTTCTGCATGGTTTGCCATATAATGCCTGATAGGGAGTCATACCTAGAGAAGTGTGATGCCCATTATTGTAGGCAAAATCCACCAAATGAAGGTACTCCTCCCACCTAGTCTGATGATCCATGACATACATGCAAAGCATATCCTCCAAAACCTAATTTACCCTCTTTGTCTGACCATCGGTCTCTGGGTAATAAAATATGCTAAAATTGAGATTAGTGCCCAAAGCTATCTGTAAGCCTCTCTAGAAAGATGATGTGAAGAGAGAATCTCGATCAGAAATAATCTTACAGGGTATGCCATGAAGTCTGAAAATATCCCGTAAGAAGACTTGTGCTATGCTAGGCTGTGAAAATGGTCTGAACAGGTGAAAAGTGGGCTACTTTGGTCAGCTTGTCAACTATCACCATGATGGCATCATGGCGTCGAGATGACATAGGGAGACCAATGATGAAGTCCATGGAAATAACATCCCACTTTCACTCTGGTATCTCATGAGGCTAAAGCAAACCACCAGGGTGACAATGTTCTTCCTTAACCCTCTAACACTCAAGACATCATGCCACTATCTCAACTATATTTTGTCTCATCCCTGGCCAATGATATAACTATCTCAAATTTGCATGCATCTTCTTGACTCCAGGATGTGCTGCATAAGGGGCCCTATGAGCCTCTATCATGATGAAAACTCACAAGTCACCGAAGGATGGGACATAGATGCATCTTCTATGGCATAAAAGCCCATGTGAATCTAGGGAATAGTCTGAATATTTACCCTCAAGGGTACTCTAAGACCGAATGACCTGACTAACCTCTGCATACCAATCATCCTCATGTAAATGATGCAATATCCAATCCCTCAAATCAGTACCTACTGTCATCGAGTAGGCCCCATGGCATCTCCTAATCAAAGAATTTCCAACCACATTCTCCTTCCCCTTGATGTAGTGGACATCAAAATCATACTCACATAGGAATTCCATCCACCTACGCTATCGTGCATTTAGGTTTAGCTGAGAGAAGATATACTGTAAGCTCTAATGATCTGAATGGAGCTCAAACTGATGACCCAAAAGAAAATGCCACCATCTCACTAAAGCATGTACCACTATAGCTAACTCAAGGTCATGAGTGGGATAATTAAGCTCGTGAGTCTTAAGTTTCCTAGACTCATATGCAATGGCTCACCCATTCTGCATAAGAACTACTCCCAAACCATCTAAGGAAGCATCTATGCAAACAAAATTTTTTTCTGATGGATCAGGAACTGCTAGAATAGGTGCATTGGTAAGTGCCTTCTTGAGTTCCTAGAAGGCCCTCTCACACTTCTCAGTCCACTCAAATTTCTTTCCCTTATGCTGAAGAGAAGTGATGGGATGAGCCACTCCAAAAAATCCCTCTACAAAATGTCTATAATATCCTACCAATCCCATAAAGCTCCTGACCTCGGTCACTGAAGTAGGCATAGGCCAATCCGTGATGGCTCAAATCTTAGATGGATCTACTGAGATTCCATCTCCTGAAATAACATGACCAAGGTAGTGAATTTTTATCCTATAGAAAGCACATTTGGACAAACTGCTATATAACTAATTATCTCTAAGACACTGCAAAACCTATCTCAAGTGCTCTTCATGCTCCTCTTCATTCCGTGAATAAATCAGGATATCATCAAGGAACACAACTACAAACTTATCTAGGAAAGTGTAGAATACCCCATTCATAAGGCTCATGAACACTGCTGGAGCATTAGTGAGTCTGAAAGGTACAACTGTGAACTCATAATGTCCATATCTAGTATGGAATGCAGTCTTAGGAATGTCACTGTCAACAATCCGTAGCTGGTGGTATCTTGACTTCAGATCAATCTTTGAAAATAATTTAGCACCTTTAAGCTAATCAAATAAATCATCAATCTTGGGGAGTGGATACCAATTCTTGATGGTAAGCTTATTAAGCTATCGATAATCCATACATAACTGTAAGGATCCATCCTTCTTCTTAATGAAGATAATAGGTGCGCCCCAAGGTGAAACACTAGGATGAATGTGACCCTTCTCCAAAAGTTCCTCTAGTTGAATCTTGAGCTCATTAAGCTCATTAGTGGTCATCCTGTAAGGTTCTCTCGAAACTGGAGTAGCTCCTGGCATAAGATCAATATGGAAATCTACTACTCTATGAGGAGGCATGCCTGGAAGCTCAGTAGGAAACACATCTGCATACTCCTAAAGTATAGGATAATTACCAAGAGATGTTTCCCTTTCCTCCTCCTCCTCTCTATCACTGATGGTAATGGAAAAAAGATGACATCCCTTTTGCATGCTCCTCTTAAGCTGCATGGAAGAGATCATATGAAGAGAGATGCCTCTCTGAATCCCATAAATCACAATAGGTGTACCATTATTATCAAGGCACTCAATCCTTTTCTGTCAACAATCTAGCTTAGCTCTATGGGCATAAAGCCAATCCATGCCAGGCACTATGTCATAAGAACCAAGAGGTGTGATATGAAGATCCACTGTAGTGATGAAATCACCAATCTACACCTGGCTATCCTTCACTAAAGAGTTGACTAACACTCTGGACCCTGATGCTAACTCCACTTCCCAACTAACCTCCTGTCTTCCTGCTACAAGCTTGCAATGCTCCACAACAAATGGAGATATAAAAGAATCTGTAGCACCTGAATCAAACAATATAGTAACACTATTATCACTAATAATACCTGAAGCCTCTATCACTATGGCCTGGTGCTCGGCCTGGCGGTTATCAACCACTGTAAATACTTTGTGAGACTTTCCAAAGTCTCCAACGGTAGGCTCAGAAGCTTCCACACACTGACTACCTGACATCTAACCCTATGGAAAATCACAAGCTAAGTGCCCTATGGCACCACATGCATAGCAAGGACCTTGTGTGAAAGTTTGTACTCCCCGTGGCCTAGAGAATTACTAACCACCAGTCCTACTAGAATCACTGAAACCCCCCCGAGAGGACTGCTGAGTCCATGTTGGGGGTGCATCTATAAACTATTGTCGTTGATCCTTTCTCTATCCCTACACATGCCACTTTTTGGGCTTAGAGCCCTACTGTCCCTATGGTGGCTTTTGTTTCTAGTTTTGTTGAGTCTATTGTTGTGGGTTCTTGTTAAAAGATCTAGAGGAATGTCTTTTATTATTCTTCCAGTGACTCTTCTAGTGTCCCTGTGACTATGATGCAGAGTTATAGTTCTGAGACCTATCACGAGCATCTCTAGACCTACTCTGAATCTCTTCTGCAACCAAGGCCATTTCTATGGCCACACAAAAGGTCTTTGGTGAGGTCATGTGAACCTGTCCCTCTATCCAATCATTGAGTCCCTTAATGAAATAGTTGATTCATAGCTTTTCATCCTTCATGTAGTCTACATAGGGTAGCAACTCAAAGAATCAGGTCTCATACTATAGCACTATGAGTCCCCTCTGCTGGAGCTCATGGAACTCATCAATATGCCTCTATCTGTAGTGCTCTTATAGGTACCTCTCTAGGAATGTCTCCCAAATCATAGTGTCCATAGTGGTGTTTTTCTTATATTCTTCTTGTTTCCACCATGTGGAAGCACCATCTCTCAAAAGGAGTACTACAAAGAGAGCCTTGGCATTGATATCATACTGACGCAACCCAAAGCACCTCTCTAAGCTTGAAAGCCATGCCTCAGTATCTGTACCCTCTATAGAATTATGGTACAAAGGTGGTTGTAACCATAGGAGATCTCTAATATGATCCCCAACATCACCAGGTGCCCTCTGAACAATACCAGGTGGTGGTTCTGGCATGTGAACCAAATCTGCCTCATGTGCCCCCTGCCCTTCCTCTTGATCTCATGGAGGACTCCTAGTCCTCTCTCTAACCTGTGATCTCTGTCCCCTGGACAACTGGTGCTCTGGTTGAGGATTAACTAGAGGCAACCTCTCCTGTATAACCTCAATGAGGTTCTATAAGGATAATAGGACCACCTGATTAGGGTCTGGTGTTGATGGTGGCTAATTAACAACTGATACCTCAGCCCTTTGTTCAGCTTGCTCATGACTTGAGGGAGCTTGCCTAGCCCCTCATCCTCTAATACATCTTCGAGCTTGACGCATAAGGGGAGGCATCCTATCAATTCAAAAGGGTTCAAAGTTAGCTAAGAAATTCAATGGGTTAAGGTTCCAATGTTGAAACCTAGGCTCTGATATCAAGTGTCATGCCCATAGAAACTCACCCTAAAAACACACCAATTTTTCTTTTTTTAAAGCGTAATTTAAGTCTAAGTTTATGTTGCAGGTTAGTAGTTGACTATAGCAAAAGTTTGAAAGGAGCTGAAACAAACTTTTTTTTTGGTATAAGTATTGGTGATATAGGTTACTAGTTGAAATAGTTTTATCAAGGGTGTTGACCTAGATAGCGATGATACAACCAAGGCAATGCTATCATTTAAGATCATACATGATAGTAACTAGTTTAAAATTTAGCTATACTAACATCGATTAAATTGTGCCTATAGCCAATGCTACACTACGTTGAGTCACTAAGATTCATTTATTAAAACATCAAGATACTATAACAATCAAAATTCTAGTGAGCTAAACTAATAGTTAAACCAATTCCATTGCTCAAACAATTAAGTGACAACATAAATTTTACAAATAATAATTATATTAATTATTAGTAACCAATAATTAATACAATTATTATTATACATCGTCACAAAGAAATAATTAAATTAATTATTAAATGATAATAACTATCTTATTTACCAATAAATATATTTATTAAATTATATAAAAAAACTAAATAATTATATTAATTATTCTAATTAATATAATTATTATAATCAAATTAAATAATTTAATTATCAAATAATAATTTTGTTATAAAATATTCAATATTAATTTTAAAATAAATAAATTATTAAATAATATTTATAATAATTAATATTAAAAATATTAATTAGAATAAATATTACTTAATAACATTAATTTAATTATTAAATAATATTTATATTAATTAATGTAAACATTAATTAATATAAATATTAATTAATATTAAAAAAAATGAAATGAAATGAATAATTTTCAAAATTTAAAAAAGGTGTTTGTTTTACTTTCCACCCCCCGCCATCACGTTTTGCAGCGCGGGGCCTGTTGAGGTCGACAACAGTACCCCCGCTGGCAGGGGCCATCCTTCCTTAGTACGGTGGTACCCTACACTGCAGGGCCATCCTTCTTTGGCAGGGTGGTACCTGCAGTCTACCGGTTCACATGGAAGAGGGGAAGGGGTGTGGGGCCCGTGCCCCCCCCACCCCCCCCCCCCCCCCCTTATAAATTTTTTTTTTAAAAATATTTTAATTTAATCCACCCCCTCTCATTTAAATTTAATTTTAATTTTTTTTTTTGAATTTACAAGCCCACCAACGTGGGGTATAAATATATTTTCTTTTACAATGTACATATTTTTTAGCAAGATTACAGTATTAGGTAGTTAGGGAATATAATAATATATTTTTTTTTAGATTGTTTATTTTAGGAGTCTTTTTAGACTTTTAGGGGGGGCAACCTAGGTGGGTCCCCCATAGGTCTAGCTCCCCTAAGAAATGAGGCATAGTCTCTAGCATTTTTACTAACTTATTTTTATATTTTAATTTTAGCCAAGTAGATATGGGATAATAATTGTTTATTGACTGTGGTTTTTAGAAATTGTATGGGAAATTTTCCCATACAATTTCTAGAGACCTGTAGGTCTCTTTTTCCATTTTCCATTGCATTTTTCACTTGTTTCATTCCATTTGATTTCTTCACTCTTTTATAGTTTATTTTGTCGTCACAATTTTTAAATGGTGAAAGGCTAGAATCCATTTATAAAGCTTTCTAAAAATCTAACTTATAAAGAAGTGACTAATTATTTAAAGAGAAGCACTTTTACATACAAGTAAAACTAACTATGATTGTAACATGAAGTTTTACCAACAACAACATCTAAACTTTTAAATTGATAACCCCCCCCTTTTTTTTTACAACTTGAACTTAAACATGAATAACTATTTTTACATATTAGTGATTCAATTACTAATGAGATTACTACATCAAATTTAGTGAACTCTTCCTTTCATTATTCACTATAGACTAACAACAACACTATCATTATTTACAAAGATAATATCAAGGAGGAATTTATGAAGCTAGATATACACTTCTACTATTCCATACTTTAAAAAAATAAATAAACATTCAATATCAACAATATGCATGAACTTGAGCATCAATCCTTTTTATTCATAAGCACTTAAATCTATCAAAAGGGAAAACTTGAACATTCCTTCATAATTTTTGATACAACACACTTAATAAAAATGCAAGGGTTCGAGTGATGACTCCATTACAATACATTGAACTCATGGATATCACAAGATATCCTTACAATGACTTAATACACAAAACAAGAGTGATATAACTCAAAATAAGAAAACAACATCAAATTTCTTCAAGAGTCCCTCTTCAACATGAAGACTTCATTGGCTTCCATAACCTGCAAATAAACAAAATATAGGCCAAGGAGTGCTCACCTCCCAACCTAGGCTTCTATGAAGCCACCCCCAAGATAGGGGAACCATCATGAAGACATGGAGAACACTCATGCAAACCCACAAACACATCAACATAAAACATAAATCACAAGAAATCTCCCTTCCATGGTTATCACAAAGAGTCTCAACATGACTCAAATAGGTTGAAGGTGGAACCAAAATCAAGAGGAGAAAGCACATCTCTTGATGAGACCTAAGCCATCACTTGGCTTCCTCATCAAACATCTCTCTCCACAAACACAATTTCCACAAACTCTTGATGACCCCAAATATACAAAACATAAAATTGAGATGGCTACATGGAGCCCATACATTCATGTTTCATCCCTCTCCTATCCAAGGAAAGACTCTACACCCTTGAATGTTCCAACAATCCCTTCACCCTCAACGCTACTCTTCCCTCCAAAGGGTGAGTATGGCCTTGAGAACTCCCTCAACAAAACATTACAACACATAAAAGAAACTTCAAGAAACAACAATGAAACTACACATTTAAAATACAAGAAATCATGCTCAACAACAAGCTCATGATTCTCATAACATCTACAAAGAAATACATTTTCACAACACAAGAAACATAAAACTACAACAACTAAAGAATAAAAAATCCTCCATTATCACAATATCATCAAGCTCACAACACATACAATACAAGAGGAATAATAACTAAATTTTGCATACAAGGAAATAACATTCAAGAGAGCTCATCCTCTCAACATGAAAAAAATAAAATAACAAAGTGAAGAATGCCACCAACCTTGATCCAAGCTAGTGGAAGAAAGTTGATGAAGAGCTTTCCACTTTCCAAGGTTCTCCAAAGTAGCTAAGTTTCCAAATCTAGAGAGTGAGTGTCAAACTCTTCCAAAAGAAGAGTCCCCTCTAAAAAGGCCTCCACACAAACCCCTATGGATAAGATTGCATTCCTATTGGGTGGTCTTCCCTAAGACCCTTACATGGTTTGTAAATTTGGTCACTTACAAAGGTAAGCTAAAAAGGTGGGATAAGGACTACCTTTTTAGTGGGTGGTGATCTTTCCAAAACTTGGTCCCAAAAGTTGATTTTCGTTCATCTTGGTAAACCAACTTTTGGATGGGTCATTTGGTCAACCAAGGGTTATCCTATGGTGAAAAATGATCCTTACCCTATGGTATATCAAAAGGGGCAACTAAAAATGGCCTAAACTCTTCCCTAGACACTTTTTAAGTCTCCCAAAAACCCATAAGAAGCTCAAATTCGAAATTCAAAGATATGACAACACCTCAAGCTCCCTAACCAAGTGATTTTCATGGGGATCCTAAAGGGTACCTTCCTAGGTTGGTGTTCAACCAATCCCTAAGTGGACATGTCATGGCCACATGTACACACACATGTGTCAAGTGACACATACACAAAAATACACATCACAAGCCATGTGTCATCTCCACTTGGGCATCCCTAAACATAAATAACATACACAATTAACAAATAAATCATCACATTCATGCATCATACTTTTACAAATCAAATACATTACAATGAGGTTTTTGTCTTCTCACTAGAAGCAACCTCAGCTCAAACAGATTTTCACATTAGTCTCTGTGATGATTCCCCGAATTTATCATGGCCTATTTCCTTGCACACTCAAGTCCAATATCAGTAGTCCAAGGAAATAAAACAAGTAAATTCATAACATTAATAATCAAGATAATTCATTTGTTAATTCATATTTCACATGACAATAATTGTTCATCCATAACCTACATTCATCTCATCATGAAATATACAATTCATCACTAAATTAACTAGAAACTTAAACATCACATACACATATAATCTAATTGCAATTAAACTTCATCATCATAAACATTCATAGAAAAACATACATGTAAGTTCCAAACCGATGTCTCAGTAATCATCATCCAAATCATAATATAATGTGCATCAAAATACTAAAGTGATAAAACCATAACATAAGGTATCAATAACATCCATAGAGCATCAAAATATAACCATAAAATATGTCTAACTCAAATGCAGAACTAAAAGGCTATGATAGGCTTTCCTGATGAGGCCTCACACATATGCTCTCTCCCACTTTCCTACCCTCTATAATTTCCCTTATTACTCTCTCTCTCTCTCTCTCTCTCTCTCTCTTAGACCTTCATATCTTCTATATTTCCCCTTCTTACCCTCCTTCCCCTTCTTACCCTCTTCCCCCCCCTCGCTCTCTCTCTCCCTCCCTATGACCCTCCCTCTCCCCTTGTCACCCCCTCTCTTCCTTTACCACTTTTATAGGGTTTACATAGCGCGTGTGTGCTATAGTGCTCACACACTATGTTTTAAATTCAAACCATAGTGCTTTCATGCTACAGTTTGCACACAGTTTAGTGCTTACACACTATGGTTGTTCGGGGGCCAAAAAGGAATGTGGCATTTTTTGGTCCCCCATCTTTGTGCATATACCCTAATGCACTAGATTAATGCTATTCCAAGCAACTTAATTCTAAATATTAGGAGCTACAACCCCAAGTTTACCTCGAAGATACTCAAATGTATCCTTTGATAAAGGATTCATGAAAATATCTACAATCTTCTTTTGAGTAGGAACATAATCCAATTTTACTTCCTTCTCATTCACTTTGTCCCTCAAGAAATGATACCTAATTGAAATATGCTCTGTCTTTGAATGTTGTACCAGATTCTTTAAAATATTAGTAGCACTTGAATTGTCACAGTATATAATTGTATGCACCCTAAAATGGTTGCCTAGACTTTGGGCCCCATTCAATAATTTATCAAATCCCTGAATCAATATTTTCAAAAAATCAACATTTTATCAATTATATCAATTTCCTTGATCAAATCCTTTTTATAATTTTGGATTATTTGCCTTGGGCTAACCATTTTATCCTAAGTCTTTATTTATTTAAAAGGAATATTTTCTCCCCTTTTAATAAATAAAAACCCCCCACTTTTCCTCTTATCCTAAGTTGCACAAATAAAGCATTATTCTTATTTTATAAATTGGAGAAAAACACTTTTTGTCTCATATGGACACAAAAGTCAACTCTTATTTTCCCAATGGAAGATATTTGTACACATGGATTGCTCCTTTTTGATGCTCCACCATTGATTAAGTCTTTTGCCTCTTAATCTCCATGGTCCATTTCTCCTCATCTCCTATAAAAGAAGAGCTCTCTTCCTCATTTGCATATCCATTCACTTTTATGCTAATTTTATGCCACATGTTTCCTAGGTCATTTGGAGCTCTTTGAAGACATTCTTGCATTCAAGCTTTGAAGAAATTGTTGTTGCATTTCATTTAGCTTGCTTTCTTGCTTTCATAGTTGCATAATCATGACATTCTTAGTATAGACTTTCTTTATGCTATAAATTAATCTCATATAGTTTAATTAGGAGGGATTGTAAGACTTGTACTTTCCTTTCATTGCCTAGCTTGCACTTTCATTTTCATAGATTAGCTTGCATCTTCATTTTTAGCTTACTTGCATTGCATTTCATTTGATTCTTGGAGATATTGGCACTCTTGCCCTTGTCTTCACTTGAATCTCTCATTGTGTGGTTGACTAGCAAGGTCATTAGGTTAATATCTCTAGCTGAGAGCAATTTTACAATCTTGCAACTCCATACATAAAGAGCTATGGATTGATTTTTGAGACCTCATTCTTGAGTGTTCTTGATTGTAAGGATTAATATAAGTGGACTACTTTTGTGTGTACATTTCTGGCACCCACCGTGGGACAGAGTAGATTAGTTTTGTCCTTTAGATTTTGCATTTCCATCATATTTTCGGTGATTTTTGGACATTATTCATGGTCTTTGAGTTTTTTATCTCAGTGTATTGCATGATAATTCTAGGAATATCGTGTGATAGTTCTCTATATACATGAGTGATACTTTTCCTATCATAAGTATCGCCTGCCTATTTCAGGAACTGTTGCCTGGTCTCAGATGAAGTATCACCTGGGTATAGAGCAAAGTATCGCTCAGACTAGTATTATCACCCCAGTATACTGAGAAGTGTCACGTGATAATTTTGGTGTCTGCAGTCTATTTCTGTACCTGACAGTGAGCCTTTTTGAGGTTTTTTGGCTGAATCTTGATTTAGTTAGCTTGTTGTTTCTATTTCCTACACTTATACATAATTAATTTGCATAGTTGTACTTAGTTTCTTGCACCTTCATTTGGATTTTGGATTTAAAAAGTACCTCTCATGTGTTTGGCTTGAATGTTTACTTGCTTTCATAGGCACATCTCTTTTATGCTCTTAATGGTGAATGAAAGAACATAGATTTGTTTTTACAAGTTTGTGTAAGTGAATGCTTCTTGGTTTCCAATATCAAATATCTCATTGAGTGATTGGGGGCATGGATTCATTCCTTGTTTACATAGGGAGCTAAATGCACCACTTTATGGACTCACTCTATGTTTTCTTGGAAAGTTAAATATTCTATTGATTCAACCCTTTTTCATTTGTGAGTAGTATTGATAAGCAACTTTAGAGTACTTTTGATTGATCTTGTTAGCTAAATTGGGTTGTTGGACTCACTTATTTCTAATCACCCCTCATTTCCACCCTTTGGATGTAAGGTCAGCATTCATACATAGGGGAGAGGTCTACTTAAAAAGAGCATTAAGTGTTCCACAAAGTTTCCCCCTTTTTATGCTTTCTTGATCTCATTAGTTTTCTAAGGTGTGGACTCACCTTGAGTTTGTGTGAGGAGTTAAATGTTCCACTTTTTTGGACTCACTTCACACTCACTTGAAGAGTACTTTTGATTGATCTTGTTGGCTACATTGGGTTGTTGGACTCACTTATTTCTAATTGCCCCTCATTTCTTCCCTTTGGATGCATGGTCAACATTCATACATAGGGGAGGGGTCTACTTGAAAAGAGCGTTAAGTGTTCCACAAAGTTCTCCCTTTTATGCTTTCTTGATCTCATTAGTTTTCTAAGGTGTTGACTTGCTTTGAGTTTGTGTGAAGAGTTAAATGTTTCACTTTTTGGACTCACTTCACATTTACTTGGTGAGTTAGGTGTTCCACCTTTAGTGCTTTAAATACTTTTGATAGTGGATTGCTTAGAGCTAATTGGATTTTGGATTGTTCTAACCTTGTTGGCCTAACAAGTTGTGGTTGTAGGTACATTTGATTGAAATATTTTACTAAAAGAATGCATGTCAAAGCTTCAAATGCACAAGGGCTACTAACAATTTTTGTAGGGCTGCCCAAAGTACAAAAACCCAAATCAAATGCTTGTTTAATTGCTTTCTTTATTGAGTGCGATATATACTAGTTGTTTCATTTCATAGGCACTTAATATCTTGTTGTAGGAATTCTTGGGTGGTAGGAGAAGTATGCTCTTCACCCTTGTGGTGAACCAGAAAATCTTGACCCATGTTTGGATTTTGAAAGCAAGATTGAACCTTTGCTTGGTGTGTTTGGGAGAAGGCTTTGAGATAAAGGAGGATGTTCTTCACCCTTGTGGTGAAACAAAATCTTTGAACCTCATAAGTTGATCTATTTTTGTTTAGATTGTTAGAATCTTTTAGCGGGCCTACTCTTGAGCAATCAAGAGGAATGACCCAAGCGGGGACAAGCTTATTGCCGGCTATTCTGACCCACTATAAACTCAAGGCTATCAAGGACACAAAACCTTGGTAGACATAGTGCTTGTCTTCGCTTGATGTGAGTACTTGTGGGATTGTGACCATGAGGAAAGTATTGAGCAAGAATGCTTAAGGTACTCTTGAGGCCACAAGGTCCTAGTCCTTTATGAGGAGCAAGAGGGATACTACGAACGGAAGCCCTTATCAAGAACCATAGTTAGAGGCCACCCTATTTTTCTACTTAGCTTCTTGGTGCAAGGATTGATCCAAGTGGAATAACCTAGATCACCCCAAGATTACTCACCATATGTGTTCCTTTGGTTGTGTCTTTGGCACTTCCATGACAAAGCCAATATCTATTGTGGGCAACCACTTTGTGTGAGGCAAGGGAGCATCAAGTGTGGGCCAAGTTGAAGTGTCTTCAATTGTGTAATACCAGTGTTAACATTCTTGAACATCCAAACAATTGGTAATATTCCTAGGGTGCTTTTCTATTTTGATATCACAAGTGTTTGTCTTGGAAAGGTTGATTTTGCCCTTGTTTCAAGTGTTTTAAGACATGTTTGATCCCTTAATATTTGCAAACCTATTGAATATCTGCTGATATTGTGATTGAGATCGAAAAAATCAACCCTCAAACTAAAATTTTTGATCAAACAGACCCAAAAATGCACATTTCACACAATTTTGGTCAAGTGTCATGCAAACTAGCAATAGTATCGCCTGCTTTGAGGAGAAATATTGCATGATAGTTCATTTCCTCTGGTTTATCACCCGACTTTCCTGGAGTCTATCGCCTAGTTATTGTGAGATCTATCACCTGGTGAAAGGCAAAATATCACCTCAGTGAGAAGTATCACCTGGTTAGCTTGGAAAGTGTCACCTAAGAATTTTTTGTTGTATACCTAGTTTCAATTGTTTTGCAATTTCTTTTAGTTGGCTAGATCTTTAGGAAGGTAACTTATCCTGCCACTGGAAGCTTGTCTTTACTCTGAATTTCTATTTTAGCCCTCTAGGGATAGTATCATTCGATTTACAAAGTCACCTTGGGAAGAATTGTCAAGTTAGAAGATTATTCCTGTTGAGCAAGTATATCTCTAGAGTTGTTAGTAACATTCTTGGAGAATTCTAGTACTCTTTTTGTCCAAATCATTTCCATTCAAATTCAATTTTAATTATACAATTTGGCTAAGTCCATCCTCCTAGTTCAAACGTGCAAGGATATTGATCCTTTGATTTAAGCACCTCTTTGACAGTGTTGGTAACACCTTTTTGTAATTTTTATCTTACCATCTCTTTTTGGACATTAGAGAACTTTAATTATCTTAGTTTGGTGTTGACATTTTGAGAGGTCCCCTTATCATCAAGGCTCATTTTCTTTCATGTTAGTTACAACAAGGTACCAAGTGAATCAAGGAAAATGATCCCTGGTTGTCTTTAATCAGTTACCCTTAGTTAAGACTCGTCAACAATGAAAGGGAAAAGAACCCATTTTCGATCGATCCCCTAAGAGTGAGTCTGAGGTTTGTTTTGACCCAAAGAGTAATCCCAATGAATTGAGTTCCTCTTTAGCACCTTTTTCATCAAATATGGACATGAGTTATACCTTCACTAGACAACAAAGATAAGAAATGAATCAAACTCTTAATGACATGTTCCAACAACATAGGGGTAACATGCTGTCTGTTGGGTCTTCTTCTGATAGTCCACTAGGATCACCTCCTATCAACACATGGTATCTAGATGCTCATCAATAAGCTAAGAAATATCATAGACAAGCTCACTCAGATGCACGGTCACAACATGAAGACCAAAACAATGAGTCTGGTGATGCTCATATCAATGCAGCTAATGTATCCAGACAACCTTCTCCACTTAGAGACACCTCACTATACACAAGTGACAAGTTGAAGCACATTGAGAGAGAAAAGAAATCCTTCTTGGATGAACAAGCTGCTAAGGAAGAAAGGTTCAAACAATTGGAGGATGAGGAATGAGCTTTGATAGACATAAGGAGAAGAGCCACACAAGAAGAAAAAGATAGGCTCCTAGCACAACAACTCCATAATCAATTCAACAATAGGGGTACCAACAGTGGAACCAAATCTCCACCATCTACTCCCTTACCAAGTCAAAGAAGAAGGTCAAGGAACCCATCAAGATCACCTAGTCCTAGAGCAAGAAGGACTTCTTGGTATAATCATCATAGGAGACAATCATCTCCTAGACATTCAAGACAACCCTCCCAACGATCTCATCATGGCTCTCAACATGGAGGAAGTAATGCCAACTTTGACACTATTGATTTCATGGCAATGCAACAAGAACCATCCTTCCAACAATATGTGGAGAAGTATGTGGAGCAAAATAAGGATCAGTTCTTGGAAAGTCTAATCAATAAGGGTGCAAAAGTCCCATACAACTTTGATGTGGACCAAAAGATTAAGAAGCAAAACCCTTCAACTGATGAGGTGATTAAGTAGATGCAAAAGACTATGGAAAAAATCATGGCTCCTAAGAGTTCCTTCAACTTGGATTCTATATGTCCTAATCCCATCGACAAGAGTGTGGTTATGGTAGATTTTCCTAAAAAGGTTGAAATGCCCACATATGACAAATATGATGGTAGTGGTGACCCCCATGACCATGTACAATAGTTCTATATCATGAGGTTTGAATTTCATCATGAGGACTCCTATCTTATGAGATTATTCCCAAGGAGCCTTAAAGGTCAAGCTATGGAGTGGTTTACTAACATTACTCCTCCTGTCAAAACTTTTAAAGAACTTGTTCAAAGATTTGTGCAACATTTTGCATATAATTTATCAAGGTCAATCACCATGCTTGATTTGTGTAAATTAAAATAGAATCAAGGGGAACCCTTTGTGACATTTTTACAAAGGTGGAGACACTTATGCTCCAAATATTATACGACCATCCCTGAGGAAGAAAGGATTGATATAATTGTGAGTAATCTAGTGCCAGAATTAAGATACGAAGTTAGAAAAATGGTCTTTAATTCTTTTGACACTATGGTAGAAACTGCATGTCGCATCGAGGATGTTCTAAAAGAACAAGGTATTTTGGTCAAACAGAGTAACAACAACAATGGCCAAAACAATAACAACAATAATAAGGATAAAAAGAACTCATATTGGAACAAAAATAAGCATGTAGTCAATGACAGAGTTGTTGACTCTCCACAACCTAAGGAACAAGGAGTTCTTAATTTATCTAACGTAGTTCAAGCTATGAAGCTCCATACATCCTTAGAACAACAAGAGCACAAGCCCAAGTATCATGATAAATCTAAGTCAGGAAAGAGGCAATTCACTAAGCTTGGAGACTCTTATACAGATATTTTTAAGACCTTGATTGCTCATAATTTGGCACAACCTCAGGATCCTACAAAGTTTCGCATACCAGATCCTAAACCTTATTGGTGGAATGAGAAGGCTTACTATGTATACCACAATGGGATTGGACATGACATTGAAGGTTGTTTTAAACTCAAACATATTGTTCAAGACCTTATTGAGAATGGGAAATTACAAGTTGATGGATTGACCACAAATGTAGACCACAAGGCCTTTAAGGAGCCCTTGCCTAAGTATGAGAAGGGGGAGACTTCTACAAACAAGAATGGCAAGGCCGCAATCAATTATACCTATACAGTTGCAAAAAATGTCATTAATATGCTTGAGGTTGTGGACAATGATGTCAACATGATGAGAGAGAATGATCCCTATGACTATGATGTAAGCTCACCTCCAATATTTGATGAAGGACCCATTGTTGTGCTTAGAGGTCCTCAATCTTGAAGGTTGTCTCAACCTCTCAATGCTGTTACTAGGGGTTAGTCCTAAGGTCCTATTATCATTAGAGGTCCTAATTCTAGAAAATCTAAGCAACCAGTGTCCAAAAGTGTTCTTCCCAAATCTACAGTTGGTCCTGATATGAGTTACAACCTTGTTGACTAGTTACAACAAATGCCAACACAAATTTCCATTTTTGAGCTCTTATAATTGTCTCCTAGACACAAGTGTGTCCTTGAGGATGCTTTGCATGTAGCAAATGTCTATAATAATATAGATGTCGACCAATTCCAGAACATTGTCAACCACCTTGCTAGCCCACATTACCTTACATTTTCTGAAGAAGACGATAAAGCCTTGAGCCATCCTCACAATCTTTCCCTTCACATTGAGGTCATGATCCATAAAAGCCACGTTAGGTGTGTGTTGATAGATGGGGGTGCTGGGCTCAATATTTGTTCTTTAAGTCTTTTGAAAAACTTGGGTTACTCAGAGCATGCCATTGATACCAGGAAGAAAATTACTATCAAAGCCTATGATGAGGCTGAGAGAAGTTCTAAGGGATTAGCTGTTCTTCCAGTCAGAATTGGTCCTATTGAAAAGGACATTTTGTTTCAAATCATCGATGCTGGTCCTCTAGCATACAACATCCTACTAGGTAGACCATGGATTCATGACATGCAGGCAGTACCATCTACCTATCACCAATGTGTTAAGTTTCCATACAATGGCATAGAAGTCTGCATACCAGGTGATAGTACCTTATCTGTTAATACCATTTTAGTAGGGGCCCATGTTCCCTTAAATAGAGAAGTAGAAAATTTTGGAGCAGCTCTTGAGCAATGTAAGGATAAATTCAAGTCCATAGACCTTGGTATGGGAAGATATCAAATTGACTCTTTTACAAAATTACCAATTTCACCTAGGTTCTATGGTAAATCGTCACAAGAGATGCATCCCTCATCCTCAGCCATGACTCTGTTTGATACTTTTGTAGAGTCTTCAGTACCTATTCAGGATGAGAAAGAAGATGATCATGTTAGAGATTGGATATACAGAGAAGAGAAGTACCTACATAATGAAAAATTTTCTCCATCTCCTAAGACTTATGGGAGAGGATACATGTTGGTCACCAACATGGGCTACCCAGGTCATGGTCCTCTCACTCACAGGCTAGATGCCAGGGATGAACCACTCAACCATGCTCTTTTTAGTCATAGGACTAAGTCAATGGTTGGCCTAGGGTTTGATAATGGAAAGAACAAAAGTGGTCCTATCCTAGCTACGATGGATAATGACAATGACACAGATCATACACCTAATCTCCAAAACCAACAAGACATGATTGATGATTGGGTGCCTTCCACCAATCTCCTTTGGGGAGATTCAGATGATTCAGTAGTTGAAAATATAGACACCAGAGAAGGTGATATCCTTCACAATCTCAAAGCTTCTACATCAAGGCATCCCAAGCCTTCTTGGTGTAAACATCCCAGCAAAGATTTAGAAATAGATTCACATGAGTTTGAGTGGGACTCTCTTTCAGATGGAACAATTGATTTGGACATGGATGTTGTCCATACCTATAGTACTCAACCTGATGTGACCAATGAACCTAGTGTAGGACTAGAGGATTGGACCCCTCAAATTGCCTTAGTGGACGATGCTTCATTTGGTAGGATGAGTCCTTATTCGGGTATCTTAGAAGGAGACTTGATAGATCCTAACTATGCAATCACCAGGGATACTACCTTTTGTATCAATAATGTTGAACCAGTCATTGACCTACCCCTTGTCAACCATCATTTGATTGATTGGTCACAACTTTGTCAAGAGCCTCAGCTCCTCACTTTTCACAATGACTACAAAATAGCTTGCTACCTGAATGCTCTTGAACCTGTAGTCTCTTCAACCAGTGAACCTACAACAAGTATGATAGAGCTGGATATTAAGTACCTTAGTCACAAAATAAAAGAAAAAAAAAAAAAGAGAAATGGTTCTAATGGCGAAAACCACTATGTGGCAGTGTCAGAACACAAAAAAGTAAAAAGAAAGGATGTATTCGAAGGTGAAAACCTCCTTGAGGCACCTAAGGATGGGGTACTTAATAACCTGCCGAGTTATTTCCAAGATAGGTCATTGATTCTTATTGAGCCTACACAACCAGTAAATTTGAATATAGAAGAGGCTCCACAAGTGGCACATCTAGCTCAGTCTCTATCAGTGCAAGAAAAAGAGGCATACACAAAGTTCTTACAAAAGAAGAAAATCAATTTTTCTTGGACATATTTAGACATGCCAGGGCTTGACACTAATCTTATTATGCACCACTTATCTATAGTTCCAAGAATTAAACCAATAAAACAAAAGTTGAGGAAAATGCATCCTCACATAGCTCTCCTTGTTAAGATTGAATTAGAAAAGATCTTAGGAGTAGGATTTATTAGAGCTATCAACTATGCCGAGTGGATCTCAAATATTGTTCTAGTTTCAAAGCATGATGGGTCCATTCATGTATGCACAAACTTGAGATATCTTAACAAAGCTTGCCCAAAGGATGACTTTCCACTCCCTAACATAGACATGATAATGGATATGACTGCAGACTATGAGATATACTCTTTAATGGACGGTTTTTCTAGTTATAACCAAATAAAAATAGCTCCTATAGATCAATAAAAAATAGCCTTCACATGTGCATGGGGAACCTAATGTTGGAACGTCATGCCATTTGTGTTAAAAAATGCAGGAGCCACATACCAAAGAGCTATGACCACAAAATTCCATGATATGATTCATAAAAACATGGAAGATTATGTGGATGATACCTTGGCCAAGTCTAAGCAAAGGGATACACACCTAGAAGATTTGGAAGTAATTCTAGATCGAATGGAACAGTTTCAGTTAAGATTGAATCCGAAAAAGTGTGCCTTTGGGGTTACCTCAGGTAAACTTCTAGGATTTATAATTTCAGCCAAAGGAATAGAGGTGGATCTTGAAAAGGTTCAAGCTATACTAGATATGCCACCTCCTAAGAACATTAGTCAGATGAGAAGTCTTCAAGGATGACTCTAATCCATATGGAGGTTTATTTTATAGCTTGTAAATAGAGCACAACTATTCAACAAGACATTGCATAAGGGAACCACATGTGCCTGGAATAAGGATTGCCAAAAGAGCCTAGATCAAATAAAGTAATAGTTGGCTAATCCTCCAATTTTAATGCCTCCTATCCCAGGAAAACCATTAATTTTGTACATCTCAGTGATAGAATCTTCCTTGGGGGCATTGTTGGCTCAACTTGATGATACTGGGAAAGAAAGAGCCATCTACTACATTAGCCATACTCTAGTATCTTATGAGATCAATTATAATAGTATTGAAAAGTCTTGTCTTGCAGTAGTGTTTGCTTCCCAAAAGTTTTGACACTACATGCTTGCCCATACTATACATCTCATTGCAAAAATTGATCCTCTTAAGTATTTGCTTAGTAAGGTTTCTCTCATGGGTAGACTCTCTAAGTGGATGATGGTTTTGTCAGAATTTGATATAGAGTACATCAAGCATAAGGCTATAAAGGGGCAAGCTATTGCAGATCAACTTTCTGATTTCCCAGTCAAGGATAGCATGCCTATTCAAGTAAAGTTCCCAGATGAGCACATAATGTACATGACCACACATACTTGGAAAATGTTCTTTGATGGTTCAAATATGCAAAATGGATCAGGAGCTGGAGTATTGTTTGTTTCCCCTCATGGGTGTACTATTCCCAAGTCCTATAAATTATTGTTCCCATGCACAAACAAAATTGCTGAATATGAGGCCTTAATTAATGGATTGAAAATGGCCATAGAATGGGGAATTATAGAGCTGCATGTCTTTGGGGATTTGCAATTGATTATCAACCAAGTGAATGGAGAGTACCAAACTAAGGATGATAAGCTAATACCTTACAAAAAGATGGTTGATTCATTGTGATGCTATTTCACATTTGTAACATTTCAACAGATCCCTAGAACAAAAAACAAGGCTATAGATGCTATGGCTACATTAGCTTCACTCCTTCAGTTGGAACAACATGAATCGAGATTTGAATTCCTAGTAGAAGAGCTACACCATCCCATCTTTGACTCCTTTGAAAGCCATGTCATTTGTACCTTGGTCACTCATGAGTCTTTCCATTATGGTGTTATCTATTCATACCTTCATGATGGCATCATTCCTGAATCATTTAACTAATCTGAATGAAGAAACCTTGTCCGTAATGCCTCTCACCATACCCTTATCTTTGGTGATCTGTATAGGAGGGGTTTAGATGGGACACTTCTTAGGTGCTTGGAAAAGGATGAGTCTAACTGAGTGTTAGTTTCCATCCATGAGGGCATTTGTGGAGGACATTCCAATGGTCTTACCATGGCCCGAAGGTTGCTTAGGGCAGGGTACTATTGGCCCATAATGCAGATGGATGCTATAGCTTTTGCTAAGTCTTGTGAAAAGTGTTAGAAACATGGAAACCTGATTCATGCTCTAGGTAGGGAGCTTATTCCTTCTATTTCTCATTGGCCATTTCAGCCCTGGGCCTTTGACCTTGTTGGCCAAATTCATCCCAACTCATTAGGTGGACATAAATTCATAATTATTGCTACTGACTACTTTACCAAATGGGTAGAAGTCGTTCCACTCTCCGTTGCTTCAGGAAAGACAATTTATTTGTTCATATTGAATCACATCATTTGTCAGTTTGGGATACCTTCTGAGATAATCATTGACAATGGGGGTCAGTTCAAAAATAAGGACCTTACACACCTCTACAAGAAATTCAAGATAAAGCAACATTGGTCCTCCATTTACTTCCTACAAGGAAATGGACAAGCAGAGGCCTCCAATAAAACCATTCTTAAGATTCTCCATAGAACAATTCACAAGAATGGTAGAGACTGGCACTTATAGATCAATCCAGCCTTATGGGCTTATAGAATGAGTATTCGTACTCCCACAGGGGCTACTCCTTTTTCCCTCACTTATGGTGCTGACATAGTATTACCTTTATAAGTTGAGATTCCCTCACTTAGAGTCTCTCTCAAAGGTTTGATTACAGATGAAGATTATCGTGCCATGAGATTGCAAGAATTGGAACTTCTTGATGAGAAATGAAGAGCATCTTTTGATCACACAAGAGTCTACCAAAAGCATATGTCCAAAGCATTCAACAAAAAGGTTCTCCCTAGAGAATTCCAAGTGGGAGATCTTGTCCTATGTGAGAATCCTAAGAACCAACAACATCATGAACAAAAGGGAAAATTTGAACCTAATTGGCTAGGACCATACATTATTACTATTGCTTTTGGGATAGGTGCTTACTTGCTATCTGATGAACAGGGGGAACAACTCCCTAATCCTATTAATGTTTTGCAACTCAAGAAGTTCTATCCATGATGCCTATTCTATTTGGGGGAATCCTTTGTACATATTTATTGATCCTGAAAAAATACCAAAAAAATTCATATATGATGCTGAAAAAATCCTAAAAAAGCATAAAAAGCCTTGAAAAAATATTTAAAAAAAATTCAAAAATGCAAAAAATTTAAAAAAATAGAAAAAGTGCCTTGGTGAAAACCTGGAAACAGGTGCCTTGGTAGCAAAAATACAAAAAAATTAAAAAAATAAAAAAAACTCCAAGTGGTAAAAAATTGGAAACAGGCGCTACTTGAGGTCTTTGCACCCTTGTCTCTTAGTATGCGTCCTCGACACTTAGCCATTCTCCATCATGCCTTGACCTTATTTGACTTGGTCTGGAATTGGTCTTTACTTTTTTCTAGGGGGCATACCTATTAGCATAAGTCCTTTAGGTGCATTTGTCTCTTGGGGCATTTCACAAACATGTGTTTTTCAACACCACCCCAAACAGTGTTTTTCAACACTACCCTAGCGTTGAGTGTTTCTCAACACTTATCAGATGTCTTAACCACCAGTCTAAGTATGATGTGATATCACTCATTAGCAAATTTGATACTCAAAGTTTGACTCTATGACCAACACACACGCACCTAAACAATCAACTCAATGGAGATATGTTGACTTTATTTTTCTTTGTGTGTTGTCTATGAGGATTTCTTTATTGAGTGGTCTCTCCCTGAGAAGTTTTTGATGATGCATAGCTAGAAGACTGAGGGTATGAGAACATGTTTTATTTCTTTATCTGCTTGTGGGTATATTTCGTTGATCCTAACTATCATAAGAATTTATGCTGGTCTTACTTGACACTAGGGATTGACAAGGTATTATCCTTGACTTTTTTGCGAGTGCATGCTTATAGCTATCTTGACCTTCTTGTGTCTTGATGCAAGCATAATCTCACTATAGTAAACTTAGGTAATCTCACTACACTAGTCATCTTGACCTACATGTCTTTGGTGCCTAGGTGGGATTCCCACATTTCTATCAGATATAGATCATATTCATATACCCATAGTCATACTAGTGAGTATTGTATGATCTTACGACACTACCAATAACACTCGATGATGATAATTAGATGTCCATAAGTGTTGTGACCTTGCAAGTCAACCACTTTTCATAGTAGCTTTCATTTTTAGGTTCATGATAGTTTATCCTTGCACTTTGCATATGGAGAGAGCTCTCCTTTTCATCTTACGTGGACTTGTCGGTCAATTGTGCTCATTTCCCCTTTTCTCGATCATATCTTTCAGTCCTTATCTTTCATCATAACCTATTCCTGTCATCACAAGGGGTTAATCATATCATCATATCTATATCTAAAAATGTCATTTTTAGAAACATGAGTCTATATCATACACATGAGAATCAACCATGCATCTATGAGAGAGAATATACATGAGCATTTAAAATATACATTTTGAGTAAAATGACAAGACAATACATAAACTGATACATCCATCACAAGTGAGACATAAACATAATATATATCAAACATCCAGTAATCTCATATATAAATCAATGTCATCATACAACATACAATATGAGATCCCAAAATCTGGATCACAAGTCTTAAGATATGTCTAAAAACATCTAAACCTAAGCCCTAAACCTAGGTCTGACTCTCCCCATCACGTGGTGGTGGTGGAGGTGGTGCTGCTACCCTGTTTGGCACCATATCTGATATGCCTACCCTCTGAGAGTAAGATGGCACTCTCTATCCCTCGAGTACAACCTATAGGTAGATTCCATGGTAATAAGTAGCTCGTACTGACTCTCTCTGGATCTCTGTTGCATCAGCCTATGCCGCCTGCTCCCGGTGTGCTATCTCTACTGATCTCTCTCTACCCTCAAGTTAGCTAGCTACTGGTCTCACACTACTATGGTGATGCATAGCTACTTCATCTCCATCTCTAGACCTTGGATCTTGGCTCTTAGGTCATCCCCTCCTGCAAGCTGATCTTACTGTACCTCTGCCTGTCGATGAGCTGGTCTCACCTCATCCTCAAGGGTCGCTGATCTCTGTCCCCATGGCTATTTTTGGCCACCTAATCCTGATCCCTCCCCCCTCTCCCTCTCCCTCTCCCTCTCCCTCTCCCTCTCCCTCTCCCTCCATCCCCTCTATCTCCTCCATCTCCCCCATCATCCCCATCACCACCCCGAGCTGCTATCAGAGCATCAAGTACTTTGAAATGAGGGAATGGTGCCCTCTGCTACTCAGCCCTATATGCTACATCAAATCCTGCATCAGCCATATCAGGAAGGTATTCCCAAGGCTCCCTCCTGATGCCATCTATCTCCACCATGGCCAGCTAATAGTCTAACATGGGTAGCCACCCATGTCCCTCTTCATCCCTAGCCCTGGCATAAGTAGTGGTCTCTATCGAGACCCACTGCTGCCATCTGAATTGTCACCATACTCAAGTGATGTAGAATCTCTTGACTATCTCTTCATGTCATCCTACTAATGGCTGGCTACATAGTATGTAGCTCAGCTCATCCTCTGCATCCCCCTAGCCCTCAACCTCCCTATCTGGCCTCCATGTGAAGGAGGTCATCTCATCTAGAACCCATCAATAATATGTCACATCCCTAGTATGGGCATGTGATATGAATCCTGCATGCCTGTATATGTAGGGATATCTCTACTCTCTTGGCTGAACCCTGGGACGCACCACAACGATGTGCTCCCAAGCCCAGACCTATGCCAAGATGGCACCGTAAGCCCATGTCTGACCGTCCCTATAGATGATCTCATGCAACTCATGATACATCTCTGCAAGTATGGGAGGTCCCCATGCCATGCGTCGAGGTCTACCTACCAAGTCAACTAGTAGTCTGCCCCATCTGAGAGGGAATCCCTTCTAACTACGATCCATCATGAGGTCCTGTGAGATGATGGATGCAATAATGCATGGCACTGGGAAGTCTCTACCAAAATCATAAATTAGTCGCTCCTAGCTGACATGTCTGTCAATGATAGTGACATCCTAAAATATGCCCTAGATAGCATGTCGGCCCTCAATGGTGTCCTAATCATAGTACACCTGTGCCAGCAAACAATCATGTTATTTTTTCATCATATGGGAACATTATATTTAAATGATTATATCTTAAAGCATGATTTTACTCACCAACTCTCCATGGCATGGTACTCAGAGAATTTGATAGATGTCCTCCAGTGTGATGGATGCCTCTCTTGTGGGCAGGTGGAAGGTGTTGTGCTCACTATGTCATCTCTTGGCAAGAGCAGTCAACAACTCATGATCAGCCTGGATAAATGGGAACTGCACCAAATATCCAAATCCCATCACTCTCAAGTCAGCCTTGCCTGGATCATCAAGATCTCGGATGCACTTTAGTCCCACCACCTTCGACGCTCTGATGAGTAGCACTGGAAAGTGCTCCTACAAACCATTAAACCAAGCCAGATGTTAGTACATATCATGATGAATGTCTAAAAATTACTAGAAGACATATACAACGTAAACTTGTCTAGACCCATGTCATTTTTTACTCAAAAATACTTAAAAATATCAAATTTCCAACTTGGGTGATACTGCTTTTGGAAAAAGTATCGTGCGATACTTCTCCCTATCGTAGTGCGATATACCTTTGATTGTGTGATACTTCGCTAGGTATCGCGTGATAGTTTGCCAATTATCGTGTGATACTGGTGTCTACGTGTGTATGATACATCTGGGACCCACAAAGTATCACACAATGCTTCTCTCTAAAGGGTGCAATACTTCTAAAGTATCATGTGATATATCACCTAGTTCTTGAAAATTAAAATTTTTAAATTCTTGAAAAAATGTGCTAAATATATTAAATACTCATTAATGACTCAAAAAAGTAAAGTTTTTTTGAAAACTCACCGGGGCAGCATAGTGTGGAGGCCGGTTGTGCGACCAACCACACTCAAACTGATGCTTGTGGATGGGAATCACTGCTTGTTGGGCCATTTTCTCTCTCTAAGCTCTTGAAATTCTCAAAATGGCTAAATGACAAATGATTTTGAAAATGACACTTTTGCCCCTTATATAACATTTTGACTTTTTGACCTAATTTTCAAAATACCTCAGAATGGCACAAAAATTGCACCCCTAGCTAATTTCGACGTCCTAGATCTATTTTCAGACTCAAAATCAAAATCCAAGTTCATCTTGATAGTCAAAATTGCATTTCAAAATTTCACCCTCATCTACGCAGTTGGCTGACCATTTGAGGTCTGATCCTTCGATCTTTGTTGGGGCATCTTCATTTCTTCACCCTCATCTCTTTCAAACTCCTAGTCTATTATTCATTTTCACTCACTTCATTTCTCTAAGGTTTGACTTAATTTTTATCCTATATCTTTCCCAGTCAAACCTAGTCAACTTGGGGCATGTCTTCACTACTTGATGGTTATCCTATTGTCTTATTCTTTGACTATGATTTCTAGTGCTTTGATCAAGTTTATCAATTTCCTATTCTCCTCTACCTAATTTCAATTTCAATTTTGAGGGGGCAGTACCTATCAACTTCAATCTTTGATTCAACTTTATCATTCAGCTCAGCTTGAGATTCTTATTTTGAGACCTGATTATCACCTAGCAACGACGGTGGTGATTTCATCTTTTGATTTTATCTCCTATTTTTTAGACTTGATTATTGCCTGGCAGCGATGATGATAGTTTTGTCTAAGGCTTGATTCGCACCTAGCAGTGATGGTGTTGGTCTTGTCTTTGAACTTTTTCTTATTTTTGTCTTGATGTATTCTCAAAATGAACACACATCTGGGTTGTTTTGTGATCCCAAATCAATCTCACATTTCAATTCTTCTTTGACTGCATGTGTTCCTGAAATGATCACACATTAGTCAAAGAGGGGAAAATGTATGCACCCTAAAATGGTCGCCTAGACTTTGGGCCCCATTCAACAATTTATCAAATCTCTGAATCAATATTTTCAAAAAATCAGCATTTTATCAATTATATCAATTTCCTTGATCAGATCCTTTTTATCATTTTTCGATTATTTGCCTTGGGCTAACCATTTTATCCTAAGTCTTTATTTATTTAAAAAGAATATTTTCTCCCCTTTTAATAAATAAAAAGCCCCCACTTTTCCTCTTATCCTAAGTTGCACAAATAAAACATTATTCTTATTTTATAAAAAGGAGAAAAGCACTTTTTGTCTCATATGGACACAAAAGTCAACTCTTATTTTCCCATTGGAGGATATTTGTGCACATGGATTTCTCCTTTTTGATGCTCCATCATTGATTAAGTCTTTTGGCTCTTAATATCCATGGTCCATTTCTCCTCATCTCCTATAAAAGAAGAGCTCTCTTCCTCATTTGCATATCCATTCACTTTTATGCTAATTTTATGCTGTAGGTTTTCTAGGTCATTTGGAGCTCTTTGAAGACATTCTTGCATTCAAGATTTGAAGACATTGTTGTTGCATTTCATTTAAATTGCTTTCTTGCTTTCATAGTTGCATAATCATGGCATTCTTAGTATAGACTTTCTTTATGCTATAGATTAATCTCACATAGTTTAATTAGGAGGGATTGTAAGACTTGTACTTTCCTTTCATTACCTAGCTTGCACTTTCATTTTCATAGATTAGCTTGCATCTTCACTCTTAGCTTACTTGCATTGCATTTCATTTGATTCTTGGAGATATTGGCACTCTTGCCCTCATCTTCACTTGAATCTCTCATTGTGTGGTTGACTAGCAAGGTCATTAGCTTAATAGCTCTAGCTGAGAGCAATTTTACAATCTTGTTACTTCATACATAGAGAGCTATGGATCAATTTTTGAGACCTCATTCTTGAGTGTTCTTGATTGTAAGGATTCATAGAAGTGCACTACTTTTGTGTGTACAATAACTATCAGTTCAATAATGCATACCTTTAGATCTTTTAACATATGTTTCATCCAAATGACTTGTGTATAATTACTAGTAGTAGAAACATATTCAGCTTCAACAGTAGATTTTGAAACGTAATCTCACTTGTTTCTAATCCTAGAAACTAGTCTCTTACTAAAGAATAATGTACCACCACTTATACATTTTCTTAATCCACATTTCCTTACCAATCAACATCAATATATGCACAAAATGTAAAATCTTTGTCTCTTTGAAATCATAACACATAATCAAGTGTTCTTTTCATATATCTAAAAATTCTCTTCATAGAAGCAACATGTGACTATTTCAATTCAACTTGAAATTTATTAGAAATGCAAACAACATTCATTATATCTGGTCTAGTCTATTTCAAGTAAATAAATCCACCAATCATAGATATTTATATAGTTTGATTAGTACAAGGGGACTCATCATGTTTTTTCAACTTGCAACCCAGTCACTGTAGGAGTACCAACCAATTTGGGGTCTTCCATTCCAAACTTCTTCAACAAATCTTTGACATATTTAGAGCCTGTAATGAAAATTCCTCTATTCAACTATATGATTTTCAATCCAAGCAAGAATTTCATCTCACCTATTATAAACATCTCAATTTCTTTTTTCATATCATTAGAAAAAATCTTACTCAAATCATCATCACCTCAAAATATAATGTCATCAATAAATACTTCAACAATCAAAATACTATCATCACCAACTTTCAAGTACAAATTCCTATCTATAGTTCCTGTAGGTAAAATAATTCTCAAAAAATACTTGACCAGTCTATCACACAAAGTTCTAGAATCTTACTTCAATCCATATGAAGATTTATGTAACTTGCAAACCATGTCTTCTTCATCAATTAGAGTGAATCCATCAAGTTGTTCAATATAAACTTCTTCCTCTAACTCAACATTAAGAAATGTTAACTTTTTTGGCAATTTGGCTGAGTTAGATTCATAGATGTTGTCATTATGGTAACATATGATCTACATGAAGATCACATAGCTCAGAGAGAAAGTATGTCAAAGCGCAATGCAAAATTGTCTAAGTATGAGATAGTGTATTTGCCAGTGTACCCGATGATGAACTACAATTGATTTAGAACTTGATTGAAGAATCTATGATTCAAGATCACCAAGATGATTGATTAGATATGTAATATGATTAAATTAGTATTATGTTGTCATTGATGTCAACTAGTTTGACATAACTTATCTTGTAAGTTACTATACCAAAACATCTGTAGAAAAAGAGTGAAAGAAATAAAGAACAAAAATATCTACATGAGGAAGATGGATATGACAGATGAGGATAAAGAATACATTGAGTAACTTGTTGATGAGTCTATGACTTTATGTTATTGACTTGATTATGTTTCATTCATCTATGATGAGGAAAAGAGCTGAAAGAAACAAAGCAGTGTTGTCGGTTGATGAAGCATTTTAGTATACAACGATGGAGTGTAGTGTATACCGAGAGCAATGTAAACTGAGCTTGTGTTCACCAATGCATTTCTTTATTAACCGAGAAGAACAGAATGAACTAAATGATTAGTTTAGTTGATAAGATTGATGAGATGGAAAGTGTATGATTTTGAGGTAACAGATTAAGTTTGTTATGATGATCGATGGCTAACAAAATTCAAGAAAGATCTAATGGATGAGAATCAAATGTGTTATTGATAAAGGTGTCGAGGTATGTTTAAGAGTAAAAATCTACGAAGATGATTAAGTGGAAAAATCTGATGGAGCAAAAGAAAATGGTTTACATGTCTATATAAGAGAGGAGATTTCACAATGAGTGTGATGCAGAAAGAAAAGGAAATTGTAGAATCATTGTGTGAACAATTTTTCATGCATTCTAATCATATTGGTTAAGGAGAACCCTATTGTAGAGCATTACCGAGTGACAGAGAGTGATTATTGATGAATAGTAAGTTGATATATTGTTGAATCAGAAATATTACATTGATCAGAAAGATCTGTATGAGCTAAACATTGATCTGTATATTTGCAATTGAAGTTGTATTAAGACAGATCACCTAGTGTTACATATTTAACCATTGTACATAGTCAAATCTCTTAACTGAGTGGACTAAGAAAGTCTTATTATGTATCATTCATAGAATGAACACTGTTATCATGTCAACCCCAGAGTGACTACTGGTTGGACGATAACGGTTGATATTAAATCATCTAACAAGGTCACACCTAATAGTGTGTTTGTAACCTTTAATAGGGTTGGGTCTTCACCAACCTCACTTTAGAAGAGTGAATTTTTTGGGTTGTCGGTCGCAGGTGGTTTTTCCCTTCACGGGGTTTCCACATTAAATCTCTTGTGTTATGTGTTGATTGTGATATTTGTTTTGATGTCATATTTACATGTTGCATATTTGATTGGACCGGTAACTACTATTTTTTTTAGACTAATAATTAGTAAAAGCACATACACTAAAAGAATCTTAAGATACTTGAAGAAAACAAAGGATTATGGATTATGGTATCCTAAGGAAGGCAACTTTGAGCTTAGAGTCTATACCAATGCTGATTGGGCTGGAAATGTGGATGACAAAAAAAGTACCACTGGAGGAGCATTTTTCTTTGGTGAAAGACTTGTTACATGGACAAGTAAGAAGCAGGCTTGTATTTCTCAGTCTATAGCCGAAGCAGAGTATGTTGTTGCTGCTACAAACTGTTCAAACATTGCATATATTAAGAAATTTCTCAAAGGTATGAATGAGATAATCACTGATCTGATGATTATATACTATGATAACACCAGTGCAATAAAAATTTCAAAGAATCTGGTGATGCACTCTACAACAAAGCATATATCAATTAAGTATCACTACTTGAAAGAACAAGTACATGAGAAGCATGTTAAGCTAGAGTTTGTTACATCAAGAGAACAACTTGCAGACATATTTACAAAAGCTCTACTGAAGGATACATTTGACTACTTGAGGACTAGACTTGGGGTCCATCCCCTATCTACTAATCACTAAGGTGATCTAGATGTTGCATCAGCCTAATCTTATCAGAAGATCATTTATGTTGATGCAACATAGTTCACACTTTGGATCATGTCTAAAGCTATGAAAAGTACTAGAACAGATTGACATATTAGTATACAGAGATACAGAGTATGCATTGGACAATAAAGAGTTACTTGGCTATTGAAGAGCTATTTGTTTATTTGTTTCTTTGGCATTTTTGTCAAAGGGAGAGATAAAAAATATGAAACAATATGTACTGATGAGAACTATCTGACGGAGAGACAAAATTGAAGAAAGGGAGAGCATTGAAGATCAGTTACTGAGAACAGAAGAATGAATCTGAAAGTTGAAAAGATCATATTTGTAGATTGACAAAGATTCATTTGTAATGTTGTTGAGTAATGTAGTGATTAAACATATTAAGCTAGGGAGAGCTTGTACAACATTTGTTCACAGAGTTGTAGAATACATGTTTGGTATGTGTATGGTATATTTCATATTTCTTGAGTTGCCATCAATGCCAAAGGGAGAGATTGATGAACTACAACTAATTTAGAACCTGATTGAACAATCTATGATTCAAGATAATCAAGTTGATTGATTAGATATGTAATATGTTTAAATCAGTATTATGTTGTCATTGATGTCAACTAGTTTGACATAAATTATCTTGTAAGTTACTATACTGAAACATCTGTAGAAAAGGAGTGAAAGAAATAAAGAAAAAAAATATCTACATGAGGAAGATGGATATGACAGATGAGGATAAAGAATAAATTGAGTAACTTGCTGATGAGTCTATGACTTTATGTTATTGACTTGATTATGTTTCATTCATCTATGATGAGGAAAAAAGTTGAAAGACACAAAGCAGTGTTGTTGGTTGATGAAGCATTTTAGTATACACCAATGGAGTGTAGTGTATACCGATCAAGTGTAAACTAAGCTTGTGTTCATCAACACATTTCTTTGTTAACTGAGAAGAATAGAATGAACTAAATGATTAGTTTAGCCAATAAGATTGATGAGATAGAAAGTGTATGATTTCGAGGTAACAGATAAAGTTTGTTATGATGATTGATGAATAAATTTTTTTAGGAAAGATCTAATGGATGAGAATTAAACATGTTATTGACACAAGTGCCGAGGTATGTTTAAGAGTCAAAAGCTAGGAAGATGATTAAGAATAAAAATTTGATGGAGTAGAAGAAAATAGTTTACAAGTCTATACAAGAGAGGAGATTTCACAATGAGTGTGATGTCGGAAGAAAAGGAAATTGTAGAATCATCACGTGAACAAGTTTTCATGCATTCTGATCATATTGGTTAAGGAGAACCCTACTATAAAGCATTACCGAGTGATAGAGAGTGATTATCAATGAACAGTAAGTTGATATATTATTGAATCAGAAATGTTACATTGATCAGAAAGATCTGTATGAGTTGAACATTGATTTGTATATTTGCAATTGAATTTGTATTAAGAAAGATCACCTACTGTTACATATTTACCCATTGTACACAATCAAATCTCTTAAGCGAGTGGACTAAGAAAGTCTTATTATGTATCATTCATAGAATGAACATTGTTATCCTATCAACCCCAGAGTGACTGCAGGTTGGATGATAATGGTTGGTCTTAAATCCTCTAACAAGGTTACACCTAATAGTGTGCACCGACCTCACTTCAGAAGAGTGAATATTTTTGGGTTGTCAGTCCCAAGTGGTTTTTCTGTTCACAAGTTTTCCACATTAAATCTCTCATGTTATGTGTTGATTGTGATATTTGTTTTGATATCATATTTATATGTTGCATATTTGATTTGATTGGTAACTACTATTTGTTTTAGATTGATAATCGGTATAAAGCATAGATAGTAAAAGTATTTTAAGTTACCAAGTAGCAAAAATTAAAGTATTTATTTTTTGGATTATACATTTTGTATTGGGATAGTGATTAACTAATTCACCCCCCTCTTAGTTATTCTAACACCTGATAATAGTTTTTATTAGCGATATTGATTGGAGTAAGTTTAGTGCTTGCACACTTGAACATAGATACTATGGTGACTATAAAAGACTCACCTAAGAGCGCAAGTCAGTATGACATGTACGGAAGAAGTTATGACAGTTTTACTGAAGACAGTGTTAAGCCGACATGATAGAATATGAAGATAGAATTGGTAAAGAGTTAAGGGATTATTATTTTTTATCAAAATAATGTTTTAACAATATAAAGGGATGACATCCTAGATGTTAACCCTTGGGTAAAGATATTTTGTATAATGTAAGCTGATTGAAAAGAGTTATTAGTCTTAATAACTTGTATAAATGTAATGTATAAAGAAATCAACAAGGAAACAGAACTAGAAATTGTTAAGATAATGACAAAAAATGCTAGAAAACCATCAGTTGTAGTAGAACCTGAAGAGAAAGCAAAAGAAGAAGAAAAACATGATATTCCTTCTCCACCAGCCATCAACATTGAAGATGACTCTATGAATGTTGAAGGAACAAAGATCACTTTGGATAGTGATGATAATCTATTTAAAACTTTGAAAACATTGTTGGCAATTCGGCTTTTGAAGAGTAGGATAGTGCCAAAGGAGAAGAGAAGACAAAAACTAGAATTGAAGAATCTAAAGAGATAGAGAAACAAGTATCTTTTCCCACCCAAGAAGAAATTAGTCTTACACCTGAGGCTAGTAAGAAAACTCAAATTGGTTCTATATTTGAGAGTTTGGGAAAAGAAGTAGATGATGATGATGATCAGATGGAATTGATCACATCTTTGAATAAAATTATTAGAAAGAATAAGAAAGTGAAGAGCCTTGAAGGATGCCTAAAGGAGCTAACTGAGAAGTTACAAGGCATTGTAACCACATAGATTGCAAAGGTTGACCCACTGGAAAAAGAAAAGAAAGTGATGAATATATTTGATGATGAGTTTACTAGCTTATCTGATATAGCTAAGGTGAAGGAACAAGCAACCTATGAGGCCAAAATACTTTTGGACATAAGTCAGAACATCAAGAATGATATCAAAAATCTTGATATCTGTATAAAAGACTTAAGAAGGAATTTAGATAGAGGAAAATATTTGTACATTCAATGTACAAAGTCTGAGATCCTTATAGCAAAGGAAGAGTAGAAGATTAAGATCAAGGAAGCTAAAATTCAAACTGAGATAAACCTTCTTTCCAGCCCTAATATGAAGGTACTTGATGTTGAGAAGAAAATATGCAAGATTTATGATGAAATAAGGATTTTACAAGATGACAAGGACAAGAAGCTAAAAAGATTCGCTCTTTTAAGAGAGCATGTTTCTATCAAATTGAGCATTGTTGAAGTACAACTAGAAGAATGTCTTTCATCCAAGACATCTTTTCAGAAGTTCAGTTTTGCAAATCTACAAGCCTGTGAAATTATGTCTTATGGATTATGTACACTACTCAGTGTTGCAGATTCAATTTGCAGACTATTTTGCAAGCCTACCAGATTTCCAATATTGAATCAAGGTATAACTTTTTTCTGAACACAGTTTTGTCACCCTCCTTACCCTTTTTTTGTCATTGTTGTCAAAGGGGGAGAGATATACAATAGAAAATTGATAAGGATGTATACTCCTAGGGGGAGTATAGTATGTTTATAAGATTTATGGAGTCATAAGGATAGTAGATACATATTTTGTAGTATGGCCACAATTTTGATATTTTTGAAATCTATGACTTAGCCAATTTTCTCATATGTTTCCACCAATGACAAAGGGGGAGATTGTTGGCAATTTGGTTGAGTTAGATTCATAGATGTTGTCATTATGGAAAAATATGATCTACATGAAGATTGCACAGGTTAGAGAGCAAGTATGTCAAAGCGCAATACAAAAATGTCTAAGTATGAGATATTGTTTTTGCCAGTGTACCTGATGATAGTTTTGATTAGCGATGTTGATTGGAGTAAGTTTAGTTCTTGCACACTTGAACATAGATACTATGGTGACTATAGAAGACTCACTTGAGAGTGCAAGTTAGTATGACATGTATGGAAGAAGTTATGACGGTTTTACTGAAGACAATGTTAAGCCGACAGGATAGAATATGAAGAAAAAATTGGTAAAGAGTTAAGGGATTATTTTGTTTATCAAAATAATGTATTAACAATATAAAGGGATGACATCCTAGATGTTAACCCTTGGGTAAAGATATTTTTTATAATGTAAGCCGACTGAAAAGAGTTATTAGTCTTAATAACTTGTATAAATGTAATGTATGAAGAAGATGTAAACAAGTGAAAATTGTACATGATATGAATGTAATAGAAATAGTGAAAAAGGTAGCGAGGAGATATTGATGCAAAGTTGCAAGAAGTATAAGGTTATGTACCTTGACCTATTTTGTAATTAGTAAATATTGTATATTACTTGTTTGGGTAGTGGGCTCATTTGGTAATCATATTTTGTACTACCAACTCCTAGCAGGGTTGAGGCTTCTAACAAGGCCTATAGTCCCTTAATCGGGATTGAGACACTATATGCATGTAATAGGCTCCTAACAGGGTCAACATCCTTAACATGACACTTTTGATTAGTGGATCTTTGTGGGTACCATCCCCACCGGGGTTTTCCCTTGGCCAGGGTTTCCTCGAGAAAAAATAATGTGTTATGAGTTCTTTTGTCTTGTTGCTATGCATGTTGTTTACCTTTCTATGTTATGCATGCATTAAGATAATCTGTTATATCCATAATTGGACAAAAGTAAAAGTTTGTAGAATACCGATTCACCCCCCCTCTCAATATTCCCTATTTCTAACAGACTTAACATTTATTTGATAAACCTTAAATTTTTTGTAAGCAAGTAGTAATCTAACTTCCTTAATTATCACAACAAGAGAAAAAATTTCATTGAAATCAATACCTTCCATTTGTGAATAACCTTTACATACCATTATTTCTTTATTTAGAACCACTTTACCTTGTTTATCCAATTTGTTCCTAAATACCCACTTAGTTCTGATCACATTCTTGTCCACAGGTGTAGGAACAAGAATCGAAGTATTTTTCTTATGAATCTCACCAACTCTTCTTTCATAGATTTTACCCAAGTTTCACCATTACATGCTTCATTAACATTACTAGGCTCAACCTTAGATAATAAACATATTTCATTCCTATAAATCTTCCTATAATCTAAACACCTCTATTTCTATCACCAATAATGTCATTTTTAGAATGATTATTCTTTACATACCATGGAGTTCCCATAGGAGACCTTATAGAAGACTCTTCTATGCCAATATCATCTATATTCATCTGTGTTTTCTCTACTAGACCATTCAACAATTTAATATTATTTGGTCCTGCCTCATCTTGAATGTCTTCTTCATGTATGCCATATCTATAGTCACTTCCACATCTTTTCACATTCTAATCAATTCTAACATTAGCACTTTCAACAATTTTCTTTAATATATAGATATAACATTTATATGCCTTTCTCTTAGTAGAATAACCATGAAATATTCCTTCATCACTTCTAGGATCAAGATTTTCAACATCTTCATCTCTCTTAATATAGCATTTACTTCCAAAAATTCTAAAGTATTTCATAGTAGGAGCATGACCATACCATAATTCTTAAGGTTTCTTATTGGCTGCCTTCTTAATTTACAATCTATTCAATGTATATACTAGCATACTAATTTATTATCTTCATTAGATCTATGATACTTTTCCTTCGATCAACATTATTCTAGCTATGTCTATAATTTATGAGTTCTTTTTCTCAGTAGCACCATCTTTATGTGGAGTTCATGAAGAAGAACTTTATCTCTTAATCCCATGTTCTTCACAAAAAGTATAGAACTCACTGGATGTGAATTCACCTCCTCTATCAAATCTCATGCATTTCAATATTCTTCCTTATTTTGTCTCAACCATCAGCTTAAAGATTTGAAATTTTTGAAAAGTTTCTAATTTTTCTCTCAAACATGTCACCCACATCATTCTTGAATATTGTTCAGTGAATAGCATAAAGTACTTGTCTCCATAATAACTTCTTGTTCTTGTAGGACCACATAGATATGTATGCACCAGATCTAGCAAACCATTTGAAGTATGCATCTTGTTTTTTAAATTAGATCTAGTCCTCTTTCTCATTTGACATTTTTTGCACAAAATGTTAGGCTTCAACAATTTAGGAAAATCTCTCACAACATTACTAGCACTAATGTTTACCATGCTATCAAAATTTACATGACAAAATATTCTATTCCATAACTAGCTATCATCTATTCTATCAACTAGATATATATTCTCAACTATTTTCAAATGAAATAGGTTACCTTTAGCCTATTTACTAGATGAAATTAGTTCTCTATTACTTCCAATTATTTTGCATATCCAATTCATGAATTCTAACCTACAACCCTTAGCCAATAGTTGTCTAACACTAAACAAGTTATGTTTCAAACCTTCAACATATAAGACATCTTTAATATGATTCTTACCATCAGGAGAAATATATCCTTTTCCTTTTATCAAGAAAGGTGTATCATTATCAAACCTAACAAATCATCCATCATAATCTTCAAATTTCATAAACTTATCTTTATCACTACTCATATGATGTGAACATTCACTATCAATGACCCATTATTTCTTCTTCTCAACATGAAAAAACAAATCTCTTTCTTCATTAGAATTTTATTATTTAATATTAATGAATACATTCTCTTACTCACTAGAAATATGGGTGACCCCGCAATAGTGGGTTACACTTTTTTAGACATGCTGATTTTTTATGACATAACACATTTTTAATAAAATATGATGATTTAAGCCTTGAGAGGTTCCATTTGAAAGAACTAATTACAAATGGTTAGCTAAAAGCCTCTTAGATAAAAAAAAAAAACATTGATATAATGTCTATACTCCTCATTCATACCTACAATGGAGTCTCCTTCGTACCTATTAAAATAATGACAAAAAATCACTTCGACTTTATCTTGTGACAAATCAAATGAATCCATTTGACAAACCTATCTATGTAGTAGGGTACCACTGAGAAAAATATTTACATTGATTATAATGTTAATAAATATTAAATTTATTATGACTTTGTATTTTTAGTCTTACTAAACATAGATATTTCACCATATGTCTACCTCTATGTTTGATGCTTATGGAAAAATAGTAAATGAGAGAAAAAATATCTAAAAAATATCTATGCCCTAGGTATTGAAGTTCTCTTTCTATAAAAAAATAAAATTTAAATTGGACAAATACACGACAAGTTATAAGCTATGTAGTCAAGGTATGTAAAAATTATCACTTAGTCAACTTAAAACATTAAAAAAATGCAATAATCATGATAATGTCATCAAACAAACTGCAATCCCTCTGTATGGATGTTACAATACTAAATTTTAAAGAAGCACATTGATATCTATTTTAGAAAAAATGTTATGCTCTATGAAAACCAAGTAACTCTTTGAAAATGACATTTTCATCAACATACTAGTTTTAATGGGAGAAAGAAAAAACCATTCAAATCAACTTAAAAATTAAAAATATATATATATTTAGAATCTAGACAAAAAATCCTAAAAGACTGTAATTTACTTCATCTTTTGATTTCAAACTTTTTTAACGACAATATGCATCTGAATCTGAAAGTTTTTTTCAAAATGTAGAGTTTAGTGTTCATTTAGGGAAAAAAGTGTAACCCACTATTATGGGTTCAACCATATATTATTCATCAATCACACCTTCATTAGTAGCATAATAAATTATGTGTCACTTATGTTTGTATCTCTTAGATTTTCATTTATACTTTTTATCTCTAAAAACTTTATGAGGATAGCTAGATGCAATATGTCCAATCTTACTACATTTAAAGAGTTTAAAGGGTAGTTTTCATTCATATTTAACATATCCTTTAGGCAGTCTTCTTGCATTCAAGTCCTCCATCTTATCTAGCTTCCTTTCTTCCTCTTCACTTTCTTCCCAATCTTTAGCATATCTTCCAAATCTAGCAGAACTTGATGCACTAGCAGAGCTGTCATACTCAAATAATCTTCTATCATTGTTATCAGTAGAAGTGCTTCCATATTCATTAACTATTATATCATTGTTGATTTTGGCTTTAAATGTGGTCTCAATCTTTATAAGTTCCTTGTCAAGAGTATTCATCTCATATGCACAAAATCTTCTAGTCAAAGCTTCTCTAGAAATATTTCTGATTGTTCTCAATTATTTAAAAGAATAAAATTTCTCACTATAACACTTCAGAAAAGATCTCATAATCTTTTATATAATGTCATCATATATCAAGGTACCACTAGAACATTTTATTCCACAAACCATATCATTTACTCTCTATATAAAGGATGTAATAGTCTCACTTTCGTTGATGCCAATTGTTAGGCCCAAAGAAGGCAAGCCCAACTCTGAGGGGGGGGGAATCAATTATAACAATTGAAGCACAAAACCTTTTAAAAATAAATAGAACTAAATGATAAATAGTAAACGCAAGATCCACAACACATAACACAAGAACACTATATTTTTTCTCAAGGAAACCCATTAGGGAAAACCTTGGTGGGAGTCTAACCCACTAGATGATGTACTCTATTGAAAGTACTGCACAATTAAGAGCATGAATGTAGAGAAAAAAAGGTTCACGTGCACCCAAAGGCTTATAGGAGAGTCTTTAGGAACACTCCCAAGAGTACACTACTCACAATATAATCTTAAATATGGCCCTAAATTGATTTCACCAATATTCTTTATAATTATATCAATATGGACAAGCATTCCATTACAACTGAATTAAAAAAAAGCATCTCCTATCCCTATACAATTCCTGTTGGTACTCTAAAAAATCCAAATAGTTTTGAGCCCATATTTAGAGGAGTTTCTCCTAAGGCAAAGTTTAGTACTTCAAAGAACAATGAAAAAAAACCTAAGTTCAAGTGCATGTAAAGATAGGCCTGTTGGTTTTCATGGAATGGCGCTTGGGACAAGTTTTCCTCGCATTTCATTTGGCATAAAAATTTGGTCACAACTTTTAGAACTCAATTGAGACATGTTTTGAGGGTACCCATTTGAAGGGCTTTCTGCAAATCTGCACTTTGCATCCTGTTCGGTTTTAACTAAATGGCCTATTTTGGAGGTTTACATCTGACACTTGGTTGATAGTCATGACATGTAGGTTGTTGCATCATGTTGTAGGCATGAGAAAGAAATTTCATATCAATTTTCAGCCCCCCATGTGCCTATTTGACATGTTTACCAAAGCCATTCTGTTTGCAATTTCTTAGTTTCTCGAGAAGTGCACAATTCAGTTTTCTGAGTGGCTGCTTTAGGGCCTTTCCATTTGCACCATGTTTGAGATCAAACATAATTGAAGGATATTTCATATTGTAGACCTGGAACTGTACTTTCCTAGGAATTTTCAAGTCTCTTCCAATCCGATTGATCACTTTCTAGGGTCAATCTCAAGTGCAATTTCTATGAATTTGATTGTTTTGGTTCAGGATGTTCCAAGTGGCCGATTTTGAAGATTAATTATTAATAATCAGTTAACCATCTGGTGAAATTAATCAAAGTCCTATTTTATACATATGAGAGACAATATCTATCTAGGGTTTCAAACCGTGAAGGTTTCATTTGATCGGTTTGCAAGGTCTGTAAAAAGGTGTTCAATAATGTTAAAAAGTGCGGATAGGAAAACTTTGCAAAGTAGCCATTTTCATAAATTCATAGATTTTTTCTAGATGCTTATCTTCAATTGGTGGTTGGTTTGTTTCATTCCTTGCATATGAAATTTCTTCCGAATTCAGTGGCGTGCCCTCAGCTTGTCGTTTGTTATTTTTCATCCATCTCTTTTCGAGGCAGTCGACAGTGTTTTCAATTTGCGATCTACCAGCAATTCTGAATGGGCGTTTTCAACTTTTAAAATCTCTTGCCTCGTTCATTTTTGGGTGAATCCCTTTGACATTTTGTTTCTCTATAGTACAAAGTTTGTACTCGCGAACTTTCACCTTCCAAGGATTAATTTTCGTCGACATTTTAATAGCGCGACTGGAGGTGTTTTATTAAGAATTGGTGACTGGTGAAGTAAAAAATTCAAGTTTTTATCGGATCCAATTATCTGGATCAGATCCGGTTGCAAGCACCAGTCACTCTAGATTGTTTTCAGGGCCGGTTGTTTGAGTTCAAAAAAAATTTAGGCCAGACCCGCTTGGGGTCTAGCCTACCTCATTAGTTTAAATGGAGCTTTGTCATCTTCGTTGCATTTGTGCTTTCAGACAAAACATGCCATGAAGTCACTACAAAAACTAACATGCATTAAAGATTTATGGAAAATAAAAAAATAATGGAGGAGAGAAAAAGAACACTTAATACACATTATGATGATCTTTGTGGAAATGTTATGAAGGATGGAGGGCTTTCAATAGAGAAGATATTAGATCTTGTTCTTAAATATTCTCTTTTTGGGTCATGAATCTATAGCAGGAGCCCAAAGATTTGAGATTCAATTGGGATGATTATAAAAGGATGGATTTTGAGAAGGGATTTCCCATCACACTAACAACAATCAAACAAACTGATCATTCTCTGCATATTGTTAGCATATTGGATATACATATACCTATTTTATATGATATGTAATTGTTAGGCATTCATGACTGTGTTGGTGAATAAGGAAAGTAGTACCTTGCATGAGTGGATGGTTTGACAAAGAGAAAAATAAATGCAAGTAGCACATACCCAAATAGTGAGATGCTACTCACGTTTTTAACAAGGCTGCTCTCTTTTAAAGGCACCAAGTGAAAGATTGATGAACATAAGGATGAAGGGGTTGCATGTGCTTACTTGATATGTTGTCTACAGATTGCAAAGGTAAGGCTTCCCGCATGAGGTTCCTGACATTTCTTTTGCCCCACTTAGTGTGTATTCTACAGGTTGCAGAAGGAGCCATTGCTATGTACACCATTGAAAATTACAGCACACACCAAGATATGAAGAAACGTTGGGGGTTGCAGGCATGTACCAAGTGAATTTTTGGGGTGTTGTGTATATGCTAAGGTAGGGATGTTGCCCACTCACCAAAGCCTAAAAATTAGGAAGGTGCCAATATAAAAGAGGCTTATACGTACCAAAGAGGAAAATGTGTGCACCTTTGGTAGTGCTGAATATACCATTTTACTGGGCGCATGAAATAGCTTGTGCCATGTGCATTTTGGGAAACACACTTAACAAAGTGTTGCACACCAAAACAAAAGGAAGGTATGCAGGCCCATGAACAGGGAAACAATGCCCAGAACTGGTATTGTGTGTATTGGGAAAATGTTCACAGGCTGTATTGTGGGTTTTAGTCCCACACGTGCCCAATTTCATGCTTATAAGATATTTAAAACAAACATTGCCATAGTATGAGGTAGAGAAAGAAGAGGATGGAGAGTGGGGCCAACCATATTTTGTGGGCCAGCTAGGTGCATTCCAAGGCAATAAATTTTAAAATAAAATATTATATTAAACAAGGGGGACTTAGTCCCACATTACCAGTGTTGGAAGAAATACAAATGTTTATAAACCAATCCACACAATAAGAAAATGTCTTAAGTAGACACCCAGTTGGAGGGCCATCTCACGTGTGCATGCAAATTGAGGTGTATAGTTGGTGCTTATTTGGTAAGTGACATGGATGGGTGACAAGGATTGTGGGCCCCACACATGGCACATGTAAGAGATTTTTGACAGTATGTAGAGCCGGCCACCTTGGGATGCATGCAGATCCGATGGACATTGTTATAGCACGGAGATGAAAGTGCTCGATAGTTACTATTGCACTTTAGTGATGTGCTGACATGTGTCGAGTGGTGATGTGGTGAGCTAGTACGGTCAAGCACCCAAGTGGATCTGTGAGCAAATAAGAATGTGACATGTGGCAAAGATTGATGATGGAGTAGTCAAATAGTATGTAAGTCAATCACCTTGAGATGCATGCCAATACAATGGTGATCGCTAAAGCGCAAAAGAAAGATGCTCACTGGTTAACTAATGTGAGAGAATGAGAGGCTGACATGTGTCCTAAGGTGATTTGTCGAGTGGATGCATGATCACTGAGGCTAGCCAATCGGAGAGCACCATGTGGCAAAGGGTGTGCTGACAAGTCTGACATGGAGATGAAGTGGATCGTCGAATGAATCAGGTGGTGCCACATGGCACGGGAGCCCACCTCAAATTTCAAGTCTGCATGAAAAAAATTAAAGCAAATAATAAAGTTTCAACTATATGAATAAATAAAAAATTTAAATGGTAACAGGCTGCTCACGAAAATGCTTCCTAGAGGCTCATTTTTTATCAAAATATACAAGTATTATATGTTTTTAGAATTGGCTCGAAACAAGGGATCCAATGGTAGTGTCTATTTTCAGTTTTGACTAGATTGGTAGAAGCAGTAATGACTGTTATTTTTGGGATCAAAATTTGGTAAAGATATTTCATTTCAGACATGACTAATTTATAGATCCAGGAAAGGGGGAAGATCAAATTTCTTGCAACTTGGTTGCTTTGAAGATATTTTGTTTTGATTCATGGATGGAATCAGATTTGTTGATTATCCCCAAGTGCATTTACTATTGATTTGATCTTTTTCAGAAGAGGTAGCTTGTTCCTGGGAATGTTCAGCTGAGGTACAAATAGATTAGATTTCATTCTCTTATAGGACTTGGGATTTCTAGTTAGGTTTAGGGATTTTAACCTAAATGATCTTTTTCTCATTGTATCCTTATCTCTATAAAAGGAATTTTATGATCATTTAGAAAGGGCTAGCTGGAAATTCTTGACACAGGAAGCTGAAAAGCTAAGTGTGTATCCTCAGTCCAGATTGTAAGATGTTTTGTTAGTTGTATCAGTAGAGGGGGGAAAACCTTCAAAATCTTTTGCATATTGTCTAAGAGTTGTATTCTGGAATAGTTTGTAATACATGAACTTGAATCCTTATACTTAATGCAGTTTTTAGTTTTCAGATCTCTCCTTTGGTTGTGCTTCTTGAGTTTTGGGTTTTCTGATTCATTGCTTGGAGTTTATATGTGTATGTGTTTTATTTTTAGCCTTGATCTAGGATCAAGTTAAAGGTCTCTGAATGAAACATAGATCCATTTGGTCTAACTAAAAGGATGTTTGTAAGCAGTGTACAAATCTGGTTTATTATGTTTATGGCTTGGAATCTATGTTCTTGTATTTTGTATCTATCTCAGATATATTGCCCAATGGACAAGGCATTGATCTGAAATTAGTATCTCCTGTAGTGATGCTATTTTGGCATGGTTGTTTACATTCTCCAAGAAATCAAGTTAAGATCATTTCAATCCTTTCAGTTTTATGTATTTAGGCATCAATTATTTCATAGCAATGGAGAGTCAATGAATGACTGGTTATCATTTAGTACTTTCTTGCTATTATCTTCTTTGTTCAATCTAGTCCTAGTGTTGTAAAGAAGTGTTCTATTATACTGGATTAGGTGCACCTGCCTTGGTTCTGCAAGCCAGAAGTGAAGATGGCAGTCTTGTCCCTATAGTTGGTCCAGTTACCTACATATTTCCCCATATTTGGAACTGACCATTCCCAAAATTAGTCTTAGGTATATTGGTGTCTCATGGAGTGTAAAATCCTATCCAGAAACCAACAGTTCCAATGAAGTACATTTCACACATATCCTCACATACATGCATACATCATCTCACTCATCTCCAATTTTATCTCTCCATTACAAAATAATCTCTCATATATACTGGTTACAAAGAGTAATCCTCCACAAGGTTGGCTAAGACCTATTTACAATAAAAGATATAAACAATATGCTTAATCACAAATGTGATCTAAATCAAGTTAGCTAAGACTTAGATAGGACCCAAATATTCAACCTTGAACACACTACACCATCACAAATGCAAAACCAAGAATCACAACACATTACTCCATCAAGTCAGCTAGGACTCAAATTAAGAAACACCTACATGCTACCAAAATAGAAATTTATATCTCCTTAATCAATATGGACCAACATCATGATCATCATACAGACCAAGAAAACAAAAAAGAAACATGAATACCATCCAAAACCCTTGGATCAATTCTAACTCAAAAGCCAAACTCATCTTTAATAATGATCATCAAGAACATTATCTCGCCAAACTCTATCATACCAAAAGATAGCTTGTTCTACTCTAAATCATGAACAAATGTAATTGCAGACACAATGATAATACAAGCTTTGAAACCTATGAATCATCAAATCCTTTTCATACTAAACCAAATACTCAACATATGCACATAGAAACATTGTAATACTAGCAACCAGTAACTCAATCATAACTCACTCAAACAGTCATGTGATCCTCTGTAAGTTGACAAGCATCAACTCTAGACATCTAAAAACCTCCAACAAGAATTGTAACAATAAATCTTAAATGTAGTGACCGAACCATTCATTTGACCAATACTGAAGACTACTCAACACACTATTTGCAAAAATAAATAGTATGTTGATATCAATAAAAAAACATTAATGCCAACACACCTCAACAATCTCTAACCTGCTCAACCAAACCTCTAACATAGGGTTGTCTCTCTTTTCTTTATAGTTTTCTCTTTTGTTTCCTTGTAGTATTCTTTTAGGTCCTTTTAGGGTTTTCCTTGTTATTTTAGGTATAGAGTTCAATTTGTTTTTTTCCTTTAGGGTTTTTATTTTCAATCAGATCTCAAATCATGGATCTTTAGGATTTCAAATCCTACATCTCTAAAAATACAACCCCTACTAGCTGTGGGATGTTTTTTTATCTCCCCTCTGGGGGTTAGTGTTGTTACACCCAAAATCTTGAAAAGGGGAGGAAAGTATGACTACCCAAACTGCCAGATCAAGAGGTTGCCTCCCATATCCCCTTTGAGGTCTCAAATTTGTTAAACTCTAAAAATATGAAATGGGTATCAGAGTTCTCCCCTCTAGAAATATGAAGGCTTGAATGTAAAAAATGTGGGGATTTTCACTATTTCATAGTGTGATGATGTTTAGGGTCATTGAATCTTTTCCATCAGTTTTTAGGGTTTTTCCCATTCTTTTGAGGCTAGCTATAGTATATTTTTATGTTTTAGGTTTAGATTAGTACTTTTATTTCAATAAAATGTTGTTGACAAGGGTTCTTTGTGAATGTAGAATTAATTATGTGTGCCATGAGTATGGGTACAAGGGCTACTACCCTCCCTCTAAGATGGGTAATATGCATAGTGAGATTATAGATTATTAGGAATAACAGTCCACCAACATAACTAACAGGGCCCAGTGAATCAGTTGTGAGATAGATTATTAAACTTCAAACTTTAAATAGCAGCTACACCAAATCAAATGATAACACAGTAAATGCCAAAATGATAACACAATATTTTGTTGTTGAGGAAACCCTATTAAAGGTAAAACCCTAGTGGAAATTAGTACCCACAAATGATGTACTAAGAGTATAGTATCCATGTTAAAAGATCTAGCCCTGTTAGGAGCTCATTAAAACATTATAGTACACAGTCCCTATTAAAATATAGACCCTATTAGGAGTCAAAGAAATGTAGGCTCATTGCCTAAAGAAGGTTATGTCTAGCTACATAACTCATTGTTCACATCACAAGTGTATATAAAGGAAATACACAATCCTTGTGAACTGTCTGATAGAAATTATCTTTTCTTGATTAGTTCTAATGAAGTATAAAATATTCTTTACTCTACATCTAGTAGATACAAGCTCCCAGCTTCCACAATCCTCTTTTACAATTCTTACACACTACGCATCTTTTCAAAACAAAAGATCTTACATATATACATATTACAATAAATGATTAGGTCGACCAATTAGGATTTCCTAATATACAAATAATTACATAACCCCTTGCTACGATACATATGGTATCTATAACAAGTATACAAAAATTACACTTCAACAATTAAGGTCCAACATCTGTAATCCATGCTCGCTATCCATAATACATGCTAGAACTCTAAAGTCGGCCCCAAATAGGTCTCCTCCAGAACATACACCATAACTGATGTCATCATGCTTCCCATGACTTGCTAAGATCAAAGAACATTCCTTAAGACATTATCTGACATCCCTTAAGCTCACATACACTGAATCCACATCGCTTGTAAGATACACTCAAAACATAGAGACTAACTGTCAAATTCCACTATCACATTCCAGAAACCAATCTTCACCAAATCTTTTGTTACTCATCCAATATGAAATATTACAATATGTGATCTTAGATGTAAGATAAAACACTTCCTTGTACACAAAATTGTGTTCTTTCATTTTGAATCAACCGTACAGTATCCATACACTATAGTAACCAGTTTGTTCTCTTCATAGAAACATATGTTGACATCAAGGATAAAACATGAGTGAAAACAACATTAGTAACTACTTCCAACAACATCCAACAATATCCCCCTTTAGCATTGATCGCAACATATGGGAAAATTCATCAACCCAAAAATACTCTCTCAATACAACTTTCTCAATATCCCCAACATAATCTCATATAAATTTCTCAATATCTTCAACATAGCTCTCATACAACTTTCTCAATATCCTCAACATAATCTCTTTCCAAATAGTGAAATATTCCCCATACAATAAGTATTTTCTCATAGTATCTCTCCCCCTTTGACAATAATGGAAAATGGTGACATAAGTCATCAACTATCTTGTGTTTAGCCTTCATCAACCAAGTGTTGAATCACCCAAATGTATTCTGTAAGGTGGTTCCATTGATCACTCCCCATGAGGAGTAGATCCATACATCAAGTCTAGAAAATGATAGAGCTCTAAAGACCTCTGGATTGATCCATCCCTACATCATTTAATTCTCACTATGAGGGGCTTGTACCCCAAGCATACCCCTGAGATACTCAAAGGAATCTTTTGGAAAAGACTTTGTAAAGATTTCTGCTATCTGTTCCTTTGTGTTAATGTATTCCAACCTTATTTCTTTCTCTGGTACCTTGTCTCTCAAAAAGTGATACTTAATAGAAATATGCTTAGTTTTAGAATGCATCACATGATTCTTTGACATATTCACTATACTGGTGTTATCACAATGGATAATCACAGGCTCAACAAAATTTATTCCAATATATTTCAATATTTTTTTTATCCAAACAATCTGAGTGCAATTAATAGCATTAGCAACATACTCAGATTCAGTAGTAGATTGATCTCTATACAAACCTTCTTTTTACTTAACCATGAAACCAACCTTTTCCCAAGGAAAAATGCACCTCCACTAGTACTCTTTATGTCATCAATGTTTCCTATCCAATAGGCATCAGTATAAGCATGTAGTTCAAAGTCATCATTTTTTCCATACCATAAGCCATATTCTAGTGTTCCTTTCTGGTATCTAAATATCCTTTTCACAGCAGCTAGGTGTGTCTCTTTAGGATTTTCTTGATATCTTGCCACAATTCCAACAACATTAGCAATATCTGGTCTAGAGTGAGTCAAATATTGTAATCCTCTGATCATTGATCTATGTTCAGCCTAAAAAAACTCTTTGTCTCATCAGTATTTTTCAGTTTATAGCCAGTCACCATGGGTGTACCAACATGTCTACAATCTTCCATTCCAAACTTTTTCAACATTTCTTTAAGATACTTAGTATGAGAAATAAAAGTGCCATTATTGCTCTAATTTATTTGTAGTCCAAGAAAGAATTTCATCTCTCCAATCATGGACATCTCAAATTCATTCTCCATTTCTTCAGAAAACTTCTTACACATCTCATCATTGCCTACAAAAATAATATCATCAACAAAAACTTCTATTTTCAAAATCCCATCTTGATTAGTTCTTAAGTACAAATTATTGTTAGCATTACCTTTTCTAAATCCAAGATGAAGTGAGTACTTGTCTAACCTTGCATACCAATCCCTTGGTGCTTGCTTCAGTCCATACAATTCCTTCTTCAACTTGCCAATAATGTCTTCATCTTCTATCAGAGGAAATCCATTAGGTTGTTCTATGTATACCTCCTCTTCAAGATCTCCATTCAGAAATGCGGAGTTTACATCCATTTGATATACCTTGAAGTCTTTATGTATAAAATAAGCCAGATATAGTCTTACAACTTCCAACCTAGCAACAAGACAAAATGTTTGTTTAAAATCTATGCCTTCTTGTTGTAAATATCCTTTGCAAACTAGTCTTGCTTTGTTTCTTACAAAAATTGCTTCCTCATTCATTTTGTTTCTGAAAACCCACTTAGCTCCTATTACATTTTTATCTTTAGGTCTAGGAACCAATTCCCAAGTGTTATTTTACTTTATCTGATCTAACTCTTTCTGCATAGCTTTGATATAGGAATCATCTCTACAAGAATCATCAACAGTCTTTGGTTCAACTTGAGAAATCAAACAAATTTCTTCCCTTATCTTTGATATAGTCATCATTCCTTGACTTTCATTACCAATAATTTGATTTTTAGGATGGTTTTTATTAACATATCTTAGAGCCTTAGGAGTCTCAGTAACTTCATTTGTGTCATCATCACAAATATCATTCTCACGCTTAATATCAACATGTTCTTCTTCTTCTGTAGTAGAAACTTCATTGATTTCTGTATTTTGATAACAATCCTACATTGTCTCTTGTGTCTAAAACTTTTCATATATCTTCACATTATTACTTTAAATCATCTTTCTCAATCTCAGGTTAAAACATTTGTAAGCCTTTCTTTTAGTAGAATAACAAAGAAAAATTCCTTCATCACTTCTAGCATCAAATTTCCCTATTTTATCATCTCTTTTGATATAGCATTTAATTCCAAATATTCTAAAATATTTTACTTTAGGAGTATGATTAAACCACAATTCATAAGGAGTCTTACTTGTACCTTCTCTGATTTGAATTTTGTTCAATGTGTTTACGGTTGTCCCAATAGATTCTCTCCAATGTACATGAGATACATTTCCTTCTAACAACATTGTCCTAGCAGCATCCAATATTGTTCTAATTTTTTTCTCTGCTATCCTATTTTTCAGTGGAGTCCTAGGAGCAGATGTTTGTCTATGTATTCCATGATCTTTGCCATATGAATTGAATAGATCTGAAGTAAACTTTCTTCTTCTATCTGATCTCAAACATTTTATCTTTAAGCCTGATTCATTATCTAATTTTTCTTTGAATATCTTGAATTTGTCAAATGCTTCTAATTTCTCTCTCAAGTAAGTAATCCACATCATTTTAGAAAAGTCATCAACAAAAATTATAAAGTACCTTTCACCATAGTATGATCTTGTCCTTGCAGGTCCACATAGGTATGTATGTACCAAATCCAACTTTCCTTTTGTTGAATATGATTTTATTTTATAAGTGCTTCTAGTCTTCTTTCCCATAACACACTCTCTAAACATAGTGTTTGTTGGTTTTACAATTTTAGGTAGGTCTCTCACTGCATTAGCCACACTTTCCTTCACAATATTATCAATATTAAAATGACAAAACCTTTTGTTCCATAACCAATTTTCATCTACCTTTGCAACAAAACAAATAATCTTCAGATGTATTTAACTCAAATACATTACCTCTAGATTTACTACTAGTTTCAATCAAATTTCTTGTCTTACTTCTGATAAAACATTTCTCATCAATGAATTTCAATTGATAACCCTTGTCCATCAGCTATCCAACACTCAACAAGTTACACTTAATTCCATCAATGAGTAGTACATTATTAGTATTATCTTTCCATCCAAAGAAATAGATCTTACTCCAATGATAAGCTTAGGAATATTGTCTACAAATCTCACAACACCACCATCATACTTATTTAGTTTAACAAACATTTTTTTTTTTTATCTCCATTCATATGATGTGATAAACCACTATCTATAACCCATTGATATTTCTTATCAACATGTGAAACTAAAGCTCTTTCCTCATGTAATGGTTTTTCATCTTTGATAGCAATAAATCCAATCTCCTCATTATCAAAATCATCATCATAAATACCTTCACTAGCATAATAACATTCTTTTTCTTTTGAATACTTCAGTTTTTAAAACTTAGATTTATTCTTAGGAACTCATGTAGTATATCTAGAAACAAAGTGACCTATCTTATTGCATGAAAAACATTTCAAAGGTAACTTTCCTTCAAACTTACCCTTACCACTCTTTTCTCTTCTAGCGATTAGGGAAAAAATTTCATCTAGTTTTCTTTCTTCTTCCTGTATTTGTTCCCATTCATCAACATATTCACCAAGATCTTCTTTCATATTACCACTGCTGGTGCTCTCAATTCTAGATAATGTCATTTTGTGTGAAGATGCCTTAAATGCTATTTCAACTCTAGGTAAAGAATCTCCCATTTCTGTAGCCTCAAAGGTAGTTAGATTTTCAATCAACATATCTCTAATAAAGTTTGTAGTCAAAGGTATAATCTGTTCTATAGCCTGAACTTTGGTCTTGTAAATAGGTCTTAGTGATATAAGAATATTTTCAATGACTTATTCCTCTTCATAAGTGCCTCTAGAATTTATGATTCCAATCACAACCTCGGTAACTCTCTATACATAAGCCCTCATATTTTCATCATCTTTCATTTTCAAATTCTCCATCCTTGTTTTCCAGTTTTGTAACTTTGCTTTCTTAGTAAACTTGTCTCCTTCATATAATGCTTCTAATCTTCCCCAAATTTTGTGTGCTGAATCTAGATCTTTCACCTCAGTAAATTCTCATTCAAAAAGTGCATTGATCAGTGCTTCCCTTGTGACCATGTTATATGAAAATATATTTTTTACTTGTCAGTAGCTTTATCTAATTCATCCTCGACCTTCATGGTTACCTCATTCTTCGTGATCATCTAGTAGTTGATACCCAAACATAGAAAATGTGTGTGCATCTTGTTCTTCCAACTATCAAAGTTTTCAAGATCAAATTTTAGACTATCCTTCCTATAGAATGCCATCTCCAAGATCACCTCAAGATGTTAAGATTTCTCTCTAAGGACTAGTAGCTATGATACCAATTGTTAGGAATAATAGTCCACCAACACAACTGAGAGGGGGGTGAATCACTTGTGAGACAAATTATTAAACTTTAAATAGATGCTACACTAAATCAAATGATAACATAGTAAATGCTATAACAATAACACAATATTTTTGTTGTCGAGGAAACCCTATTAAAGGTAAAACCCCAGTCAGAATTAGCACCCACAAATGATGCACTGAGAGTATAGTATGTCTGTTAAAAGATTTAGCCATGTAAGGAGCTTATTAAAACATTAGAGTACATAGTCCCTGTTAAAGGATAGACCCTATTAGGAGTCAAATAAATGTAGGCTCACTACCCAAAGAAGCTTATGTCCACCCCCAAAACTTACTATTTGCAAAATAAGTTTATATAAAGGAAATACACAATCCTTGTGAACTATCTGATAGAAACTATCTTTTCTTGATCAGTTCCAATGAATTATAAACTATCTTGTGCTCTACATCCAGAATATACAAGCTCACAACTTCCACAATCCTCTTTTACAATTCTTACACACTACCCATCTTTTCAAAAGAAAAGAGCTTACATATATACCCTATTACAATAAATGATCAGTTCAGCCAATTAGGCTATCCTAATATACAAATAATTCTATAACCCCTTGCTAAGATACACATGGTATCTATAAAAAGTATAGAACAATTACACTTCAAAAATTAAGGTCCAACATCTGTAATCTATGCTTGCTATCTATAATAGATGCTATAACTCTAAAGTCAACCCCAAGTAGGTCTCCTCCAGTACACATGCCATAGATGACATAATCAAACTTCCCATGACTTGCTAAGATCAAAGAACATTCTTCAATGTATTATCTGACATCATTTAAGCTCACATACAGTGAATCCACATCACTTGTAAGATACACTCAAAACACATAGACTAACTCTGTCAAATTCCACTATTACAGTCCATAAACTAGTCTTCACCAAATCTTCTATTACTCAACCAATATGAAATATTACAACATGAAATCTTAGATATAAGATCACAACACTTCCTTGTACACAAACCTATGTTCACTCATTTTGAATCAACCGTATAGTATCCATACACTGGAGTAACCAATTTGTTCTCTTCATAGAAACATATGTTGACATCAGTGAAAAACATGAATGAAAATAGAATTAGTAACCAGTTCCAACAACATCCAACATAGATATTGATATTGGCCAGATAGACTAGGCCTCCTTCCTCACACATTTTCTAGATGATGACAAAATATCTTTAGATTGCACAATCGTGGTTGTTTTGGGTTTAGTTAATGTTGCATGGAACCTATTTTTTGTCCTATCACTTGATCTTATCATGACTCTAGCAAAAAAATATGTACCCAATGAAAAGGTCATAGAGAATAGGAATGGAGATATAGTATTTGACATTTGGAAAAATACCATAGAGGATGTCTTCCACATCCCTATAGAAAATATCTACTATCTTATCTCCAATGAGGGGAAAACTATACTATGATGATATCATTGAAAGTATTTAAGACCAAATCAACAAGGATTACTTGATACATCCTCAAAAGGTAGATAACTTGGAGAGAATGAATATGCACCAACATTACATGAATGATGACATGATGAATTGTGTCACTCTCTTAAGAAGAGTTTGGGGGTTTCCAAATACTATACAAATGGAGAAATAGATTGTTTTCATCATTAAAAGGATCTATGTAAGGAAGGTCAGGATTAAGTAGGGAAAAATCATAAGTGACAACCTCCATGAGAAACTACAAAAAATGAAGGTCAATGTCCAATTTTATAAGTCTTCATACATTCTATATCTACTAGCTACATGGTCAGATTACCCAGGATTGACAAGAAAGGGATATTTCTAAGATAGGAATCATTATCCATATACCGTGTATCATCAAATTATAAAGAAAGAGAATATTAAAGAGGATAGTCCTTAATACTGTCTAGTCAATGATTCTTTTTTCTTTGCAATAATCTGGTCCATAGAAGGGGAATTTGCAAGAAGGCTTTCAGAATAAGTAGCAACCAAGGTGAGGATGATGGGAGCATACTACATCCAATTACTAATCTTCACTTACATCAGGGTGGTAAGATGCACCCTCAATCCTAAGAATCTCCCAAGATATCCTTCAGACAGGATTGTACTCATGGAGATAAGAAGCCAGATAGTAGATTCTTATAAGAAAAAAATCAAAATAAAGAAGAAGCACTATTGGGACTTCCCAATTTCCATTGGGACCTACATAGTCCATGAAATTAAGGTCTATAAATCCATATTCTTTGAATGAGATGAATATCCATTAGAGGAGTATAATCTCATCAAGCCAAGGTTTGTTGAATAAGAACCTTTAATAGAATAAAGGGTGCATTCTAAAAGAATGAGACTCACCTCGAGGATCATTGGATTAACTATATCTATGACTATGAGGCCAGAATTAGAGATTATTGTAGAATGGAATTAGAACTAGAAAAAAAAGTAATCCAAGTTTCTCTCCTTTAAAAGAGCTAGAAAAATTATTTTGAATATATTCTACACCCTCAATACAATGAAGATATAGTGTATAATAAAGGAATTTTGATTACAGAGGTGCCTAGAGGAGAAAATGTTAAAATTGACCATAGGGCCAGCCATGTTGTAGAAGTGACCATAAGGTGGATCCAAAGGCCATTCAAAATTGATCCCATGGCCATGAAATAGAAGGTGGATCCTCCCACCAATATTGATAAAAGGAAGGGAATTAAGGTTGATATCCCAACCTTCAAGGAAATTGCTCCCTTTTCTCTTGGCAATATGTATAGACATGCTCAGAAGATGGTAGTTTATTTCCTAAATGAGGTACCATGAAGAAAAACTAAAGGGAAAAATTATTCATCTCATTCTCCACCACTCACAAAATCTATGCCACAGGTTTAGATAATACTAACTATAGACACTCCTTCGAAGATTCCTACATCTAGGAAAAAGAAGAGTACCATGATCAAGCTCTATGTGCCTAAAGAAATAGAGCCTCAACCAAGGGAGAAGGTTTAAAAAATAATTAGAAATGAAGCCTTAGTTTCACCCACTATTAAAATCTTTCTAGAAGAAGAATAACTTGAGCAAGATGATGTACCTTTTCTAAGAAGGATGAGGCAGGCCAAGTAGAAAGCCAGAGGTAGAAACTATTGATTAGTTAGGCCCCTATTATTTTTATAAATCATAGTTTGAAGATATCCCCAAATTTATGGGGACATATGTAAAGGTTTCAATAAAGGATATAGTTATCAGGATGGGTGTTTGATAATGATTCATTACTTAGATACCCCTTCTAGTCCATATTGAGGAACTTTTGGCTAAAGAGGTCCAAGAAAAATCTCAACAAAAACAAGGTCTTGTCCCTCCACCTATTGGCGAATTTTAGAATGAGGAGATGTAGAATGACCAACCTTGTGAGAAAGAAGAGATGCGGGATAAAGTAATAGAAATACTCACCTAGAAAAAATCAGAGTTAGAGGATGGAGAAATAGATAGAAGAAAATGGGCTAAGGAGCCTAAGGGTGATGAAACCAACCATGGGAACCACCTCATTTTCCTCCACCACATTCATAGCATAAGGACATTAAATAATAAGTTGAAGAGAAACCATAGGTAAAAACTCATCCACTAGCTCTGTAAGTAAAAAATCCTCTACCAAATCTACAAGTTCTACCTCCTCCTCCTCCTTCTATACCACAATCACAACTGGAGGTGGAGACAAAGATAGTACCAATACATTAACTTTATAAGAGGCTACTTATAGGTTTGTGGGTGGAACTTGGAAAATCTTCAAAAAAAGAAGAGGAAAGGGATAAGGTTCCATAATAGATGCCCATATAAGAGGAAAGGGAGGAAACTCCAAAGAATTTAGAACATAGAGAGGCCTTGGAATGAGAAGAAAAATAAGTGGAGGAGAAGGATGAAGGGGAGAAAGCTGGGACATCAATTATAAATATAACCCCATATGAACTACTAACAACCGCTTCAAATCCTACCTAATTGGTGAGGGAAATCTAACCTTGAAAGAGGACTTATATAGAAATACAGGATGTCAACTTATCTCTATTGGGTTAGGCATTCCATACAAAAGAGCCCAATAGGAAATCTGATAGAATGTCAAACATAAATAGGGATGGAAGTGGGAAATGTTAGGTACAAGTAGTAGTACCTCCTTCTAATGTCAGTATCATTGAAGTGACACAAAAGAATAATGTGATGGAAGAAGAAGATTTGGGAGAACCTTCTAGAGAATGTGGGAAGGGGTTAGTATAATTAGGGGTTAAACAATTATTTACTTATTTAAAGGAAGATGGAACTAAATTGCAGGGTCTCTGTAAGAAAAATAAAGTCCTTAAGGATTATATTACAAAAATCATTTTTCCTTTTTCCAAATATAATCATGAGGAAATATTACAAGAAACACTCAAGAAGAGATAAACTCCACAAGAATCAAGGATTCCCCATTCTTTTGTTCAAGCTTTTGTTGACTAGAAAGAAAAATAGATAGATTTGGTTCTGAGACCATTTAGACTATTTTGAAATATTTTAGAGTAATTCACATTGAATTAATTCAGCTATTTATCTTTATTCAAGGAGAAAAAGGGATTTTTGATAGTATAAAACAATGGAAACAAGCATTGTTATCACTGAAGATGATCATAAAACAATGCTTCTAGATTTCGGTCAAGTTGCATGAAGGGTCAAAGTTACAATTTTGACATATGGGTCAGGGTCATTGTTATTATCATCAAGGAGTATCAAAAAACATTGGAGAAGATTGAAAAAATGGGGAAATGTATTTTTCTATGGATATATGAACTAGATGAATTATTTGAGGGGATCGACTTGGAGTTGTATGAAGATAAGATTAAAGAGAAGTTATATTCCGCAAAGAATATTGTTCAACAATTTTTGTTAGCATTTGATGAAGGTGTTGTCAATATTTTTGCATGGGATGAATGTTGGGTTGTTTTAACCACTAAAAAAAAAGTATTTTAGAATGAATGAATTCATTAAACAAGTGCTAAAGATGTCTATATAAGGAATTCTCTATGTATCCAGTGTATTGGTGATAATAGAATTAGTCATGGTGAATGTGATGTGTTGTGATGATATTAACAAATATGGTGGTGCAATTAGAAAGGTAGAATCTACAAAGTCATATTACCCTACTTCTATGATTGTGTAAGGTGAGTAAAAATACAGATGAATATTTGGAGGAAATGCCAAGGTTATTAGCTAGAACAACAAACCATTTTGATAAGGTCATGAAATCAAGGTATAAGTTGGAATAAAGTTAATAATTATTTTATTTTTAAATTCTATTGTTGAGATCTTACCTTGAGGATCACAATTTCATATGTTGGCATGATTTCTTATGAAATTTGAATGGATTTTGGATGCTAACATCAGTAACATGTTTAAGGGTTATTCTAATAGCCTAAAATTATATATATGCAATGAAATCAAAGGGAAAAGATGATGGTTAGATGTTGCGGTCATTGTGATTATTAAAGACTAAGTGTTTATGATCAGAATGGTGGTTTGATAAATGTTGAAGTGGATCTATCAAGAAGAATGTGCTACATTCAAATTATTTTTATTGAGTTCATTCTTAAGGGCAATTCTAATAGGCTTATGGTCAAAATCCTCTAACAAGGTTATTCCTAATAGGGTAGGCAATATCCTAATAGGTCTAAAGTTTAATAACTCTAGCGAGGTGACTCTTAGATGGAGTTAAGGACTTTGTAATACCTTCTAATAGGGTTATAGATACTCTTAATTGGGTATACCCTTAGTAGGTTTTTGTAATGCTCCTAAAATGGAAGATATTATTGGTGCACTAGTGAGATTAGTGGGTGATAATTCTCATATTGGTTTTCTCCCTCTAACAAGGGTTTACACGCAAAATATTGGTGTTTTTGTATTTAATGTTTGTGGATGTTTTCTTTGTTATGCTTCTATGTTATATTTACTTTTTCTTGTTGGTTAATTTGGAAGCTTGGTAAAAGATTTTATAAATGAGTGGTTGCATTGATTCACCACCCCTCTTAGTTCCTTATAACATAAACAATTGGTATCAGAGTTGTGTTCCCTTGAAGAAGCCTAAAAACTTGGGGAAGATCCTTAAGGTAGACATAGAGACCTTGAGATATCAAACACAACTTGAAATTTTTTTGTAAACGTTGAGTTCATTGACTAGTTGAAAGATCAGCTCAAGCAGTCAAGAGCCAAGAGACAAGAACTTATTGCATAATTGAATGAAATACAAGATTTCATTGAAAAACTATCTGAAGTTATTTGATCTAAGGAATCTCAAGTAGCTTTGGAAGAATGATCTTAGGAGAGTGTGCGGTTGCATAAAGATTTTAAAAAACATAAAAATAGAATTGGAAGCTTTGTCAATTAGAATGGGTGAAGAAATGGGAGAAAGAAAGAAAACAAAAGTAGCAAGGAAAATGGAAGAGGAATCCATACAAGCCAAGGATGAAGCTTTAAAATCCAAGGAGGAGGATATTTTAAAATTTGAACAAGAATTTGGTGGATTACATAAACAAATACATGATACAAATGAAGAGAATCAAGAATATCTAAGAGAGAATGAAAATACGAGGAAAGAAAATAAGAAAATGAATGGTGAGTTGTGTTGGCTCCTAGTTTAGCAGAATTTTAATTAGCTTGGAAATGAAGAAATACACCTATGGGCTAGCTTACATCTCATAATCAGTACACTCTAACAAGAATAGGGATCAATTAACAAAGATCTTAGGCTTTCTATACTTTGAACTCTACACAACTCAGGTGGGTACATGTACAATTAGGTTCATTCACTTCTCAACCTTCCTTTCAACTAATCCTTAAAAAGAAGATAAATTCCCATAATATATTCTCCTAATTATGGTATAAAGAGATACTCTGAGAAGCTAAACACAATACCATATCACTCACAAGATAAGAAGGGGCTTTTTCATTTTAAGTCTACAACTTGATTCTAAAAGGTATTGATTTGATTTTGAAACTGAAATGAGAGAAATGAAAGAATATATTCTTGACTAATCATGTGTGATTAGTGCCTTATTCATTGGGCATATTCAGATCAAGTCCACACTATGGTTGGTGATCCAATCATTTACCTTGCAAATAAAAATCAATTAATACTTAAAACCTCATACTTATCACAATCCTCTATAATACCCTATAACGTTGTCAGATTATACCAAGCATTTACTTAACTCCTATAATTAAAAGAAAAGTATATTAGGACATACAAAAACAAATTTGCAGCTATAAAATTGAGCTCTTTGTTCACAAGACATAGAAAGTTACAAACCACCATAGAAGGACACATGATTCAAAGTAATTTTTCTAATTTTTTTTTTATTAATTTCCTTTAAACTAATACGTATAGTACTGGACTAGACATAAAACATCCACAAATGAATCAAAACATTATATGATTCATTAAACTCCTTGCAAGAAAAACATTATAGATTCCTCTATAAGGTTCTACACTAACTACTGACTCCTATAAAAATATTCTATATCCCTGACTAAACCTATAGAAATTCTCTATATAATTTTTCAGCCAGTGGGGATTTTTCATAAAAGAAAAAACATTTCTAAATGATCTTGGGAATCCTTTTATAGAACAAGGATTGCAACAAGCTTTGGATCATTTAGGAAAAATTTATGGCAAGGTTGTCAACCACCAAAACTTGAAGTAAACATGGAGTTATTGTAGAAATGACAACAAGAAGCCCTAAAATTATCAAATTCCAATCTGATTTGCAACTTGTAGGTGAAACCCTAGTAGGTGAACCACAAGAATAGGGTTCGATTCAATTAATGGCCTCTTGCAGGGAGCTTCATAATTAATGGTAGGACTATTTCACCTACCTTCGTATAGTAGGGGCTTGAAATTTTAATAAATTTCCCCACACAATAACTCCTCCTTCCAAAATAATATATCTCACAAAATCATATTCAAGGGATGATCAAAGATAAACAAATCAAATTTTATCAACAAACATACTCCTCATCAATTTTCACATGTAATTGTGTCCTTTTTATCTCTATGAGATCGAATCAGATTAGGTCAAGAATAATATTTTCTTGGCTTTTTGACCTCATTTCTTTTTAAAAATTCTTTACCAAAATTCAAAATTATGACCACAATGGATAAAAACTAGATTTAAAATAGGGTCATCGATCAAAACCCTTCCTAACACATCATGTGGTTTAGAAAAAGTCAACGACTTGGTGACCTCCATATCATTCCTTAAGGTGCTAAGAAACTAAACTCTTTTCCTCTTCATTAAACTAGACATGTGTCGCTCAGGCCTGATCCCTTGAATACTATCTTTCTTGCAAGTTTTGATCACGGGAATACGCCCATCATCAGATCAAAATAGATCTTTCTATACTTTACTCTTGGAAAAATGGTCACCACTCCCCTCAAGACTCGTGACATGGCTTAACCACGTCTTGTGTCTTCTATAAGTCTAGTGGTTGTATCGGGCATTAACAGATTGATCTTTTGGTGCAACGACAACCACTACTTGTAACAAGTGGTATAAGAGCTTGGTCAAAGGTTTGAATCCCCTTGGGTAACACTAAGAAGATATTGTTGGAAAAATGGTCAGTGCTCCCTTTAGGATTTGTGACATGGCTTAACTACCTCTTGTATCCTCTATAAGTCTAGTGGTTATATCAGGCATTAACAGGTCGATCTTTTGGTGTAATGACAACCACTACTTGTAATATTTACTTCCTTTTAACTTGGAGGTATGTGACATCATCATGGACACTTGTCAATTAGGCCTGATGCCTTGATCAGTAAATAAATTACAAATTTTCATTAAGGGAATATGCCTACTTCCTGATCAAATTTGATCTGACATACCTTTATCTTCTTCAATACTAGCCAAGTGATGTCATCCCAGATACTTGTCACCTAGGCACAATTCCTTGATTATTATGTAGTGAGGAAATATTCATCTTGGGATTACGCCAATGATCAGGTTAAACTTCATTTGACAATCCTTTATCTTCATTTATCTTTCTTTTAAAACTAGTCCCATAATCTCAGGGGGGCACCTGTTAGCCAGGCATCATCCCATGATGGATGAAAATGTGTGCATCTTTGGTTCAAGGAATCACACCCATTGTTGGATCAAATCTGATCAGCAAGGTACTTTATCTCTTTCTTTAGCTCTGGTCTATGCCCACCAACTGCTACGTGTCATTCAGACATGATCTTGTGAAGGGTAAAATTTACATATCTTCATGATTAAATACGGGTCCCACTAGGAAAAATAACTTAAAGGACTTGGCCCCTTTCGATGAATTGAAACACATGACTTAAAATTGACTTACACGATCCAAAATGGTAATGAGGAAAGAGAATGTAGGTAGGGTTTTGGACTTATGGAAAATTTATTTTGAAACCCTTCAAAGTTAATAAACCTTATTTCTTCAACCTAAGGCTAGAAACTCAATTTTCTTTAAATTTTACACTATGATAGGAAAATTGACCACTAGTGGCTCTGTCTGGGGATGTATGGCTCTTGCAGGTGTAGAAAGATTTCAAAAATTTTAGGAGAGTATAACAAAATCTTGACAAAAGGACCGCAAAAATGATGCAGGAGCATCCTGGGTGTAAGGGCAATCTTGCATCACCCAAAAATATTTCTATTTTTGTATTCAATAAGGGCTTTCTTGTGCAGAGCTGCTATTTATGGAAACTTTCTATTTTTAGTAAGTTGGCCTTACGATCTCAGAATGTTTTGATTTTACATGTGGAGGTTCATCTCAGTCATATCAGCCTGCCAACAAAGTTTCATGGCTAGATCAGGTCTAGTTTTGAAGATATTGAAGATTTTCGGTATTGGCAGCAGGGTATAGAAACTGTAAACTCAGTTTTGAAGGCTTTAGAGGCCCTGGATGAGGTCAAAAAATTGGTTGATGGGCACTTTGCGCTAGTCAAGCCTATAGAGGGCTTCATGGCATTTCTGAAATGGGGTTATAATAGTCAATTGGGTCAACTGGTGATGACTTATGGTCTCCGGAAGTTAGGCCACCTGAAATGGCAGAAAATAATTTTCCTTCAAAATTTATGTTCGGGTTTCAAAAGTTATTTTGAGCCGACTTTGATGTAATAAATTAAAAAATAAAATAATTCTAAGTTGGGTCGGCCCTTAGGGAAAAATTTCTGGAACCTTCTCAGGCAGTGGAAATTGCCTATTTTAAAAAAGGCCCGTAGTGTTGTCTAGGGCAGTTCTGGGTAGTAGATCTGGGTATTGATTCGAGGATTTTTTCCTATAGAATATTGTAAGGGAATGCCCATGTGGCTTTGCATATTGTAATTCTAAAAGTTTGTAATTCCACATTTGTTGAGATAATAAGAAGCCAATTTTCTGTTCTTGCATATTATTGTTGTTGTTTCTCTATTTCTGTTATGTGTTTGTGGTACTAAGGGGAGCACCCTTCATCAAAAAAGCACCACAAAAACCAAACCTAGAAAAAGACAAACTAAAGGAAATATGTACAAACCTAGCTAATGCTCATGGGAAATAAGGTACCTTCATGAAAAGTACCTTTTCAAAAATTTTCCATGAACAGGAAATTCCTGAATGTTACCAGAAAGCTCTCTAATAAAATTTAAATTTTATCCCCACCTTTCATGAACTTTGTAGGACCCTAACGAGATTGGATCAAATTTACCATGTTTTTATTTGTCCTCCAACCTGGTATTCCACAAAAGAACCAAATCATAAACATTAAATTTTCTCTATGTAGTTCTTTTTTCATACAAGTCCTTAACTTGTATTTGCAACTTGGCATTCCTTGATGCATATTGTCTCCTTGTTTCATCAAATTCCAGGATATCATTCATCCTTGCTTGTATCTCATCTGTCACATATTCATCATACAAGTGAACAAATTTATACATCTTTTTATGAGTAATGGTTGTCATTGCACCAAAGCATTGACCTTTTAATTCCCAATACAACCACTATACTTATAGAAGACACATGAGGTGGTTAAGCCATGTCACAAATCCTGAGGGGAGCGCTAACCATTTTTCCAAAAATATCCCCCTTAGCATTACCCGAGGGGATTCAAACCTATGACCAAGCTCTGATACCACTTGATAATGCTGAGGGGGAGATTGTTGGAAAAATGGTCAGTGCTCCCCTCAGGATTCATGACATGTCTTAACTACCTCCTATGTCTTGTTACAAGTAGTGGTTGTTGTTGAACCAAAAGATTGACCTTTTAATGCCTGATGCAACCACTAGACTTATAGAAGACACATGAGATGGTTAATCCATCTCATGAATCCCAAGGGGAGTGCTGACCATTTTTACAACAATCTCTACCTCAGAATTACCCAAGGGGATTTGAACCTGTGACCAATCTCTAATACCACTTGTTACAAGTAGTGGTTTCTGTTACACTAAAAGATTTACCTTTTAATGCCCGATACAACCACTAGACTTATAAAAGACACAAGAGGCGGTTATGTTAGGAATGAATGCTGAATATGTCCTATGGGGGAATATTCAAAATCATTATGTAGTAGTTGTATGTTGCATTCATGACTGTGATTGTCATTGATGTCAACACAGTGATCTATTGGAGATTAGCAGAGAAGTAGATAGTGTTTGAATTAGTGCAATTGGAGTATTGAAGATCAAGCTATGAGAAGTTGAGGATTTATTCTACATTGTGTCCTAAGATCATGGTCAAGAGTGCGTACAAAAATTTAATTACTCATGATAGTTATATGTAATTTAGTGCAAGAAGTATTTAGACAGTGTTCCTGAGAAGTGTCTTGTGGTAACTGGATTATATCTCCTAATTAGGATAGAATCTAGGCATACAAAGTTACACAATTGATGAATAAATTTTGGTGGTGAATTGGATAAGACAACATGGTCAGAGGTCGCATGTGTGAAGAATTAATTTATTTTGAAGCTGACAGTTTTTATGTAATTGTGAAATATTATGTAACATGTGAAGGTTTTTATTTTTTAATTGGTTATGCCTTGTTGGCTAACTCATTTATAATTATTTGAGTGTGGTATAAAGGAAGGATTGTTTTCCTTTATTGTAATGTAAGGAATAGAGAAGAGAATTTCAGAATTGAGTAAGATATATTGTAAGAGGATATGCGAATTACAAAGATTTGATATTGAGATTTGGTGAAGTAGTTGGTGCGGTTTGGCATAGATAGAGGAGAAAATATAATTTTTTGAGATCAGTATTTATTGGTATTATTATGTTTGGATAATACAGAGATTAGTTGGATAGTGTTTTTAGTGATCTTTCCCTTGAAGCTATTTGGACAGTGGGTCCTTCTGTCTTCCATAGCTCTTAACCGGGGTTTACTCTCTGATCAAGAGGTTCCTAGTTAACATATCTTGTGGTATTGTGTTGTTGTGAATATTTATCTTTCTATGGTTGTTTCTTAGATTGATTATGTTGGCTCCCAAAATGGACTTTATCCTTTAACAAGCAACCAGTACATCTACAAATTTTATGGATGGGTTAGATCCAAATATTGAGTTCTAAAGATGACTGGACCAACTATAGGGACAAGACTAACCTCTGCACTTCTGGGTCTGCAAAACCAAGGAGGGTGCTCCTAATCTTGTAAAATAAGACTTAAATCACTAATCAGTGACTGGATTTAAATGTAACAGACAAATGATAAGAGAAATCTAAATGATAACCATTCATTTATAGATCTTTCACTATCACTAGGTAGTAAACTACCCTGCAAATCATTGTATTTCAAAGAATTTTGACAATTTTATAATCAAAGATGGAAATATCAATAGAACTTTTTCAAACACTGATCTCTATAAGAAGACTCCATTGATGGCTAGTGTCTTATCCATTAGGCAACACTTCCACTGCAAGACTGTAATACATGAAAAAATATATTGAACTTTGAATTATCTTTACCCTTTGAAAATACTAATCACCTTACAGTGGATTTTATTAAAGGTTCCTAGATTCAAACTACTTACTGATGCATCCTTAAGAAAAACTTCAAAGAATTTATGTCATATTCAAAGCTTATTTAACCTGATCTTGGATCAGAGCTGAGAAATATAAACATACACACAGAGATTATCTATGCAATGAATTGGAACAATTCATAACTCAAACATAGATACTCAAGAGAGATATAAATCTTGGATTTCATTTAAATGCTATATTAATCACTCTTATAGACTGCTTTATAGTATGACCTTCTAAAATTAACTTGAACCAAAAATATTGTTCTTCTATAGAAATATGCCTAAAAATAGTCTCTGATATCCCAGACTCAAGAAACTTATCAGTTAAATTGATCAAGCTCTCGGTCCTTTTTCACTGATCCTGGTAATCCTTTTATAGAATAACGATTGCATACAAGCTTTGGATCCCTTCGAAAAGAAAATAAAATACCCCACCATACAGGACAAAATATATAAATGGACACCTTGTTACAAATTCTCAAAATAGATTTAAAATAAGCACCAAAATTTTGTAATCAAGTCCCAAGGGTAGTTCAAATTCTGCTAGGTGTTATATCCGTGCTTATGATAACTGTTTGATGTCTTTATCCCTATCAGCTTTGATTTTGAGGGATTGGAGTACTGCCACCTACTGCTTCTTTATTTGAAGCTTCCTCTTCTTCTGAACCCTCTAAAGGATATGCTGATTCTCAAATTATATAAGTCTTTTCACTTTACAACTTGTAACTGCCCTGGAAAAAATTGATGATTCATTGTGTCACTTCTCATTTACCAACTCAGAAAACCCTGGTAAAAACCCTAACAGAAGATTCAAAATTGAAACATAACGGTTACAAGACAATTTTAAAATGTGACCATTCATTCAAAACATTCCTGGCAGATCGGGTGGCTCGTAAAAATCTTACAACAGTCAACTGAGTCTTTAAAAAGTCTTTGGCCACATCATAAATCTCTCAGCAAATGAAAATCAAGCACATCAGCATTGAAATGACACATTGGACCCACTCTGCATAAGCCTTTAATCGGATGGCCGGCGTAAGATCGCATGAGCTCAGAAGATTCCATACACTCTTAGACCAGCCGTAGATCTTGAATCTATCATTCCACTTGAAGATTCGAGCTCACTGACATGTCCTCATCACTCTTCCAGCTTGGCCAATTAGAACTCAAAACCTTAATGACACCATGGCAACAGTCCCACTTCCCTCGGCAAACTTAACCCTTTAACCTTTCAGCAAATACTTGACTGAAAGGGTACTCAAAGTCACTGAATACATTACTTTAACCATAGTAGGGTTTGGCAATTCAGTGAACGAAGCATTCATTGAATCTCTTAATCTTTTCTTAACCCCTAATCACATTCTGAGAATGCGTGAAAGCCTTTATTCACCAAGTCACTAAATCATACTTCTAACCTTGAGTTTCAATGTGGGAACTGGACCAAAGACTTGACTTATTCGCTAAATGATTTAGGGCTTCACTAACTTACTCTAAGATTCTATGAATACACACATTCGCCCATTCGCCAAATACTTTAGAACCCTACCAATTTATCATGAGAATGAATGAACAAAGAAAACTTTAGAGCTTCGCCAAAAATTTTGTCAAAGCCACCAAATTTGGAAAAATGTTGAAAATGACTCAGTCACTGGTGTCACCTATCACCTATCAACCAACCATTCGCTGCTTACTACCTAGTCATCTCTGACAACTACCAACTTGCTGCTTTGCATCCAATGAGAAACTGCCACTCAGGTACATTTGTCAATGGTCCCACTTGACAACCGCATTGAGCTTTATGCAAGATTGATGATTAGTCACATGATCGCATAGGCCTCTAAGATTCTATGAGATTATACGACAACCATCAGATCTTCCCTTCATTACTTTTAACTCTAAAGATCCCTCTGACATTGGTCCCACCGAGAACCACCATATCACTATCCATATCGACCAATCAGAGATGAGCATTTGTGCATACATGGCAATGGATCCACTTCGCTTGAAACACTGTGCTATAAAGTAAGATCGACGGCTAGTCACATGATCGCATAGCGCTAAGAGATTCTACGTGAACATACGACAACCATCGATCAAGTGAGGATTCCAAGATTCAAAGTACACCGAAACATTAGAAAGATAAGGCATTAAGGACTTAGGAAATATTAATATCACCGGACCTTTAGAGTTAGGGAAAAAATAAAAACATGACCTCCGCGTAGTGATAAAAATAGAGCACATGCCTTTTTAGGAACTTAAGTGATTCAAAAAAGTAACAATCTAATAGATCATAAAAAGAGTGACCTAGGGTTTTTTTGAAAGTGGCAAATATTTAGGGCTTTCCTCAAACTTGAAGTTTAACTAGGGCTGGCCGGATATGGGGGAAAATCTTTATAATTTTGCAAGATTTTTTGTGGGTTTTTTGTAGCAAAATTATCACAATCTTTTAACACTTATGCACACTTCAATTTGATAAAAATTTCACAGGATTGACATACTAAAAAATTGAAGTGCCAATAGTGGCTTTGTCTGGGGATGTATGCCTCTTGCAGGCATGACAAGAATTTAGAAACTCTGGGATAAGCAGACCATCTATTGAAACAAAACAACTAACCTACTCACACAACTTGAAAACAAACACACAACTGGAAGGGGAAACTAACTACTATTCATGGATAATGAGAGTACCTTAAGAAAAGTACAATTTGAGGAATTGTCCATGAATTGGCAATTCCATTTCATTTCCAATCAAATCCTTCAGAATGTATGAATCAGGTCCCCACACTTTACTGATTAGATATGGTCCCAACCAAATAGGGTCAAACTTGTTGTGTTTACCCTTGTCTTCAAGCCTGACATTCCACATCAGGACCAAATCATTATCTCAAAAACTTCTGACTGTGGTTTTTCTGTCATACAAATTTTTATACTTGAGCTGAGATCTCAAATTTGTATCATGTGCTTCCCTCCTTGATTCATCTAATTGTATCAAGTCTTGTAATCTGATCTTCATTTCATCATCTTGATCATCATCATATAATTGGATGAACTTGTACATTTGTAACAAGTTATTTTGAGGTAACCTGGCATGGATACCATACACTAAATCAAAGGGAGCACACCCTATAGCCTTCTTAATTGTTAATCTATCAGCCCACAAAGCTAGCTGTAATTTGGAGTCCCATGCCTTCTTGTTCGCATCTAAGACTCTTTTCAGAATTTTTATCAAGCTTTTGTTACTTGATTTAGCCTGACCATTTCCTTAAGGATGGTAAGGAATAGAGCATGAAACTTTTATACCATGTTGTAAATAAAAACTAACAAATTCTTCAGATCTAAAACACATAGCATTATCTACAATCAAAATTTCAAGGCATCCAGCCCTTATCAACAAATTTTGCATCAAGAAATCAATAACCACTTTACTGGTTGCTTTTTTAGTGGGAATGGCTTCCACCCATTTTGTAAAGTAATCAGTTGCCACCAATATGTGAGAGTGTCCCCCACTAGATTTTTTTGGGATTTCTCCTATGAAATCCATGCCCCATTTTTGAAAGGGGGCTTCCACATTCATAGGGCTCAAAGGAAAATTTCCATTAAACTTCAACTTTCCTGAGAACCACTGACAAGCATCACACCTTTTGATAAAGGAATGTGCATCCTTGAAAATACTAGGCCACCAAAAACCAAACCTTAGTATCTTATGTATAGTAGTCTTGGCCATATAATGGCCACCACATACACCTTCATGCATTGTTTGCAGCAAATCATTAGCCCTTTGAGGGTCAACACATTTTAGCAGGACACCCTCATTACTTCTCCACCATAACTCTCCTTTAATGATCACATATTTTAGAGCATGCAATTTGACACTCCTCCTTTTGTGGTCATCCATGTTAGAAGGAAGTAAAAGCTTTTGTAGGTATCTAATGATATCCTTGTACCATTCACAACAGTCTAGATCACATTTGTATGGCCTTTGTTCTTCTTCAAGAGTGTTGATGTGGTTAGCATCCAAATTACTTTGAGCCATGAATTTTGCTAGCCCCAACCCTCTCACTAGTTTGGTGATTTGGATGTCAATATTAAACTCTTGGATTCTATTTATCCACCTACATCTTCTCCCTGAAACTTCTTGTTGAACCAAGATGTCTTTCATAGTAGCACTGGGCACATATGCAACTATAGTTTCCCCTACCAAATAACATCTAAAATTCTTGATAGCTTTGACCAGTGCGTAGGCCTATTTCTCATTTATATCATACTTCAACTCAGCTGCTTGCAATGACTTACTGAAAAAAGATATGGGCTGTTCAAAACCTTCTGAGTTCTTTTGTAATAGTACTACAACTATAGTATGATAAGAAGAAAATGAAAAGATTTGGATAGGCTTGTTGAAATCTGGTGATCTTAACACAGGGGCACTTTTAATAGCCATCTTGATATCAGAAAAATCTTGCTTGGCCTCACTACTCCTTTCAACCTTTTCATTTTTCTTTAGCATTTTGGAGATGGGAACACTAATTTCAGCAAAATTTGTAACAAACCTTCTAACAAAGTTAATCTGACCAAAGAAAGATTGGATACCTTTTACATTTTTTGGCAATGGTACTTTTTCTATTGCTGCTACTCTCTTAGGATCAATCTTGACTCCATCCTTGGATACAATATGTACCAAAAGCTTACCCTTAGTCACTCCAAAAGAACACTTCCTTGGGTTAAGGGAAACCCCATATTCTAGAGCTCTTACAAAAAAATTTTCCAGGTGACCACAATGTTGGTCTTTCTTTTCTGAATAAGCTGTCAAGTCATCCTGATAAACAAAAAGAAATTTGTTTATAAAATCTACAAATGCTACATCCATAGCTCTCTGAAAGTTAGCCCCAGCATTGGTTAAACCAAATGGAATCCTAACATACACATAAGTACCCCATGGGGTAGTGAATGCAGTTTTGAACTGCTCTATTTCTTTCACAACTACTTGATTGTAACCTGAAAAACCATCCATCATGGACATTAATTCAAATCCAGTAACCCTCTGTAACATGGCTTCCATGTTTGGTAGACCATAATTGTCCTTTAAAGAATTTATGTTCAAATGTCTAAAGCCTACACATAGCCTGATGTCTCCATTCTTTTTTCTTACTGGGACAAGATTAGAAACCCATGTTGAATGTCTAATAGGTTGAATGATTCCTGCATCACTCATCTTTTTTAGCTCATCCTACATTTTTAGTGCCAAGGTAGGGTTAACAGGTCTCAATTTTTTCTTGAAAGGTTTGGTATTCTCCTTCAAGGGAATTTCATGTTGGAGTAAATCTTCTTAGTATGCTTTCAGATCATCATAAGACCATGCAAAGAAATGTCTATATTTTCTAAGAAGATTTATCAGAGATTTTTTTATTTCAGGAGTTAGGCTTCCCCTAGTATATACATTCTTTGGGGCTTCCTTAGTTCCTAAATTTATTTCCTCCACATCTTCAGGCTTGCTTAGAAGCTTTTCCTGGGAAGAGCTATCATGGCTATCAAATGCTCTTTCTAACACTACCAAATCCTTTGGGACTTTATTTGTTTTTAACTGTAAGATCTCCCTGCCAAGGAGAGAGTCCTTATTATCTGATGTTTCTACATATTCACCAAAATTTATCTCTTTATCTCCAAAACTTGCATTACAATGCAAAAATCTTAAAATATCTAGGTCATCATCAAAAACCTGCCAATTTTCATAATTATCTTGTATGGATGGCCTAGTTTGAATCTCAATCCTAGATATCCCTGCAAAAGTGATATCCTCTAGTCTTAATGCAATGTTAGCCAGTAAATCAGCCATCCTATTATGGCCTCTGTCCATCCAATGAATACAAAAAGCATCAAACTATTCTATCTCATCCCAAACAACATTCCTATATTGTCTTAACCTTTGGTTTCTTGATGCATATTTGGATCTGATCTGAGACATGACTAATTCTGAGTCCCCAATAACCCTGATATTTTTTATTTTGTGTTTTGAGGCTATCCTTAATCCTATCAACAAAGCCTCATACTCTGCAGTGTTATTTTTGAAAGTAAACAACAGGGTGAAGGAAAATTTAGAAGTTTTTCCAGTGGGAGAAATTAACAACACACCTACACCAACTCCTTCTTTAGAGCTTGCACCATTAAAATACATAGTCTAGAGATCATTCTGATCTATGATATTTCCTTCTTCTTCAGCTAAGAGAGGAAGATCAACTTCATTCTTATTTTTAGTACTCTATACTTGGAAAGAATTTATGTCAGTGTCCAAAAAATAGTTCATATTATTATCATTGGTTTCCTCTTCAATCATATGGGGGGTTCTGACTTCTATGAGTACCTTAATACTTTCACCAGTGATGTTAAAAGTAGCATAAGATAAGTCACACTAGATGCTACACCCCATTTTTGCACTCCATTTCCTTGATAACAACATTCCATATTGTGGAGGAATGTCAACAACTAGGACACTCATAGTCAATTGTTTTTCAGGATAGGCAGCAAGTCTATAAGGCAGGGCTTTGATTGTTCCAATTGCTGGTACTTCCCTAGAGTCCATTTCCTGGCATCTCCCATGAGGAGTATCAACCTAAAATCCCATTGACCTCATAATTTTAGTAGGCATGATCATATTTGAAGCTCCTGAATCAATCATGCAGTTTTTCAACATTTTATCATTTATGACCAATGTTAGGAAAAAAGGATCAATAGCTCCCATAGAAGTATTCACAACATTAGTGTCCAAATAGATCTAAGGTATTTTTGAAATAATTTCTTCTGTGTCCTTCTTTTTTGTTGGATCTTGACCCTTCATCTTAGTTTTCACTGGTTCCTGGATGTTTGTGGTCTGAAGACCATTTATCCATGTAAGGGCTTTCTCTTTATGTTCACTTATCCTCCTCATTTCTAATAAAGGCACTTTTACTATGATCTGAGATAATAACTAATTCATGTCAACAGGTACATAATTTAAAACAGATAAGTCTATCTTTCCCTGTGGGGCATTCTTGACTTCAGGTTGTGTGGCTATATCCAATTGCTCTCTATCTTTTGATTTATTTTCTGATTGGGCATTTGGAGTGCTAACCATTGGAGTTTTTGCCTTGATCTTGAGAACCTTTATTGGCTCAATAGGATTTTCTATCCCTTTTGACTTGGAATTCTTGGTATCATCTACAACCTTATTTTTTGTGGTAGATTTCTTAGTGTCTTCTTTATTCCTTTTAATAAAAATACCCGCTGGTTTACCAACTGTTTTATCAACAGTTCTATTTCTAAGGACATAGTTGCTTTTGGCCTATGTCACCATATCAGTAGTGATCTAGGCTATCTCTTCATCAGAGGGTCTTCTTAACATAATAGGTTCTTCAACTTTTTTGGAGTTTCTATTTACGTCTTCAATTTCTTCCTCTTCTTCATCAGAAAAAATCTGCTGATGGTAAGCCTCCCTTCTATTTTGAGAACCATTTACATCCTAATTTTCATCTTCCTCTTCAGAATAAACTTCTTCATGTAACTTAGCAAAAGTCATTCCATAGCCTTTTTCATCATATGATTCATCCTCCTCTTCTCCTTGTTCATTACTTTCAGACATATTTTGAGAAATCACACAATAATTTGAATCATGAGGGGATTGGCATACTGTGCACCATGGAATCTCACCAGTCATGTTGATTGAATGTTTTTGCAAAGGGTTAGGGGTTTTATCATTTGGCCTCATATCCTTCTTTTCTAGAACAATAGGCTTTCCATCCTTCCACTATGTATTATAAGGAAAGTTTTGCATTCTAGGCTGCTTATTGAAATTATTTGGAGGAGGTTTATCATTTCCCTGAAATTTATTTTTACTTTCCCCTAGTTTCAAATCCTTTAAGGCACTTAGGATCTGCTTGAGGTTATCATCTTCCCTAGGTTTTACATTATGTCATGCCCATAATAATCAACCAAAAATGCAACCAAATTTTTTTTTAAAGTGAGATGAAATGTCATTCAACGGTTAAGTGTAGGTTGACATAAGTTATGGGGAAGCAATCTAGGATCAAGTTTATAAAAAAATTTGTAAGAGTCAGGTTCAAAGGAGGAACCCTAGAGTATACAGTTTCCAATAGGGATTAATGTTCAAGGTGTACTCATAGTACCTAGAGTATTAGATATACACTTAAGCCCGATGAGACTATACCCTCAAAAAAATATCTGATAAGGTTATGATTCTCGATAGGTTTCAATCCAACTGTAGGATGATTAGTCTTATGGTGAAGGTTCAAGGGATGACTACGTTAAGGATAGGATTCCAATTAACATATGGCAATGAACTTTATTGGTGTTATTCCGGATACAATGTTATCTAGTCAAACCAAGGGTAACCTATCCCAAACTTTAATTTCATTATGGAATCAAATCATTGATGAATGCTAGCTATTCTAATATTTTCTATTTGAACCTAATGTCAAAAGACATGTGTACATTATTCTCTAGGATCATACGTTACGATGGATTTTCATATTTAACTAATAGTTAAACAAGGTTTTTATCATAGCTCTCTCACACTTCTCTATCCATTCATACTTCTTCCCCTTTCTCTAAAGGGAAGTGATGGGTTGAGCTATCCTAGAAAATCCTACCAAAAAGTGCCTATAATAACTTGCTAAGCTCATAAAACTCCTAACCTTAGTGACACTGGTTTGTGCTAGCCAATCCATAATGGCTCTAATCTTCGATGGGTCTATAGAGATCCCATCACCAGATATAACATGACCAAGATAATGCACCTCGGGTCTAAAGAAGGCACACTTAGACAAGCTTCCATATAACTAATTCTCTCTCAAACACTGCAAAACCTATCTCAGATGCTCCTCATGCTCCTCCTCATTATGAGAATATATCAAAATGTCATCCAGGAACACTACTACAAACTTATCTAGGAATGTATGAAATACTCCATTCATGAGGCTCATGAACATAGCTAGAGCATTCTTGAGGCCAAATGGTACCACTGTGAACTCATAGTGACCATACCTCATATGAAAAGTAGTCTTGTGCATATCACTTTCCACAATCCGTAATTGATGGTACCCTGACTTCATATCTATCTTTGAGAATACTCGGGCACCCTACAATTGATCAAATAATCATCAATCCTGGGGAGTGGGTATCAGTTCTTAATTGTTACTTTATTCAACTACTGATAATCAATGCACAATCTAAGTGATCCATCCTTCTTCTTCACAAAAATCACTAGTGCACCCCAAGGTGATACACTAGGTCAGATATGCCCTTTCTCCAAGAGCTCTTCTAACTAAATCTTGAGCTCATTGAGCTCATGTGTGGTCATCCTGTAAGGTGCTCTAGAGAGCCCTCACTAGTGCTCCAATTTTAGCAGTGCTAGATCCTTCAGTAGACTTTATGGTGTGCATTGATGCTTCTTTGAATGGATTAGGAGTAGTTCTTATGTAGGATGGTCATCCTATAGCTTTTGAGTCTAGGAAGTTAAAGAGTCATGAGCTTAGTTATCCTACTCATGATCTAGAGCTTGCAGTGGTAGTTCATGCCTTGGTGAGATGGTGACACTTTCTTCTAGGTCACCGATTTGAGCTCCATTCAAATCACTAGAGTCTTCAGTACATCTTTACATAGCCTAATCTTAATGCTAGGCAGAGGACATGGATGGAGTTTTTGTGTGATTATGATTTTGATTTTCATTACATCAAGGAGAAGGAGAATGTAGTTGCAGATGCCTTGAGTAGGAGGTGGCACTAGCTCTCCTCTATGAGTTCTAGTATAGATTTGAGGAGCATATTTTGCATCACTTGCCAGAGGATGGATTCTATGTAGAGGTTTGCCAGATTTTCCATGCTTAGAGGCCCCTTAAGGGGAGATTTGCAAAGTATTCTTTAGAGTCTGATGGACTCCTATGTCATAGAGGATTCATCTATGTACCCTCTACGAGTGACTTGCAAGATTTTATTATGCTTGAGGCTCATAGAGCACCTTATGTAGCTCATCCAAGAGTTAAGAAGTTGCATGTTGATCTGAGATAGCTATATCACTGGCCAGGTATGAGATTACAGATTGCCAGTATAGTGGCTAGATGCCTAGAGTGTCAGAGATTTAAGGCTGAGCATAGTCATCCAGGTGGGCTCCGATAGGCACATGAGATTGCCGAGTGGAAGTGGGATGTTATATCCATGGAATTCATTGTTGGTCTCCCTATGTCTTCTCATTTCCATGATGCCATCTTGGTGATAGTCGACATGTTGACCAAGGTTTCCCACTTCTCACCCATGCGTACTACATTCATAGCATGAGATGTAGCTCAGGTGTTCTTGCAGGATATTTTCAAACTTCATGGCATTCCCCGTAAGATCATCTCTGATAGAGACTCCTTGTCCACATCATCTTTTTGGAGAGAGTTATAGGCAGTATTGGGCACTAGGCTCAATTTTAGTATGACATATCACCCTTAGACAGATGGACAGACAAAGAGGGTTAACCAGGTGTTAGAGGATATGTTACATATGTATGTGATGGACCATTAGGTCAAGTGGGAGGAATACCTACATTTGGTAAAGTTTTCCTATAATAATGGGCATCATTCTTCTATTGGTATGCCGCCATATCAGGCCTTGTACGGTAGACCCTGTAAGACACCATTGAGTTGGGATAGGATCAAGGATAGAGTATCTATTGGACCTCAGTTGGTCTGGGATATGGAGTAGTAGGTGGTCTTGATCAGACAATGTCTTAGACAAGCCTAGGATTGACAGAAGAAGTATGCAGATGCGAAGAGGGTAGACCGTGAGTATATGGTTGGTGATAGGGTCTTCTTGAGAGTGTTCTCGCATAAGAGTACAATCCATTTTGGAAAGGGCTCTAAGTTAGCACCTTGCTTTGTTGGACCTTTTGATATATTGGAGAGGATAGGACCAGTTTCTTACTGCTTAGCTTTACCACCCAACCTATCACACATCCATGATGTGTTTCATGTATCTGTGTTACAAAAGTATATTTATGATGAGTCTCACATTATAGACTGGGATGCCTTGCAGGTGGAGTTGGATGGACAGTTAGCCTTGGAGCCCATCTGCATCTTAGCTTGATGGACCCTAGCACTTTGAGGTAGAGAGCTGGACCAGGTTAGAGTCCAGTGGGATTGTTATGATGAGGTCACGACTTCTTGGGAGGATGCATCACAAATGAGATCACAGTACCCATACCTTTTTGATGAACTCCAGGAGGAAGTTCATGCCTAGGGGGGGAGGATGTGAGGCCTCACCCTGAACCATCATAGCATTTTTGATTATTCACATTTTGATACATTGATACACTTGTTGATTATTCTGACAAAGACTTGAGATACCATATTTTGATGATGATTATTATGCTATGTGGATTACCTTATGATGTGTATTAGAATCTAGAGTATGTCAAGATTTTGATTATGCATGTTTAGTAATGTGAATTGATGAGAAGATTGGATCATGGTTAGATTTTATTACTTTACGGATGACATGTCATGATGATTATGTAATTATGATGTTTAAATATTATTGAATGAAAAATTTGCAATTAGGATTGAATTATGCATATAGATTATGTTGTTAAATTATGAATTAAATATGCATATTTTATGTGATTTTACTACCTTTAACTACTGATGCTCGATGTTTAGTGTGCAGGTAAGAGAACCATGGAATTATTCAGAGAACCAAGGTTAAACATATGTGAGCTGAGTAAGCCAAGGTTTAATCTGATATGGGATTAAAAGCCTTGTTGTAATGTGAACTCGTTGTAAATGTGAATTTGCATGTGTGTTATTAGTTAACTTCATGCTATCATTTAGGACATGACATTTTGTATGTAATGTGCAATCGTTAGTGTCACTTGACACTTGTTATGTGCTTATTTAAATTCATCTTTGTTTCTAGCCACTTCTAGGCCAATAAGGGGTTCTAAGGGTCATTTTTGGCATTATTTAAGTACCTGAGTGATAGGGGTATGGGTTAGGAAGGTTTTGAGCATGTCCATAATTCCCTAGTGACCTTGGTAACCCATTTTATGACCCATTTACCCTTAGCTACGAAATTGGATAAGTCTTGACCTTTACCCAACTCCACCCTTTCCTTTCAATCATGCATTTATCATGGGGGACAAGGAAAAACAATAAGACCATAGGGTCAAGTCTGCATTTATTGATGGTGGGTGGGTAGAAATTGGAGGCCTTTTTAGAGGCCCTTGGTAGAGTTAGTGGGTGTTCACCCACTCTCTACTTTTAGAGACATTAGGGTTTGGATTGAGGAAGGATAAGAGGATTAGCTCTTCTCAAACTTCTTTTGCCATAACACTTGTGAAGGTTGGTTACTCACTTCCATGGAATCTTTCTTACTTGTTCAATAGATTAGCATGTATTCTTGCTCTCTCATGCATATGTATTTTATTCTTGTTGTGATATTGTGTTGTAAGGGATGGGATTTGGGTTTGAATTCTTGTTTCCTTCTTGTTTTATTTTTCTTGAATGAGGGAGTTCTTGTTCATGGGAGTGAGGCATTACTCACCCTTTGGAAAGGGAAGAAGTGGCCTTTGGGTAAAGAGGTTAGTTGGGCTCTCCATGTGATGAGAGTCTCTTCTCTTGGAGAAGAGGGACAAATTCATGGTGTATGGGCACCTTGAAGCCATTGGTATCCTTGCATCTTGAGGATGTAGATGAACAAAGTATGTGTATGGAGGTTTTGTTTATGTAGCCTTGAAGAGGCAATGAAATACTCATGTTGAGAAATTTTGAATACCATGGCATTCTCCCCTTGGAAAATCCCACCTTCACCCTCTTTCAATGAGTTTGTAAGACTCATTTGTGTAGCCTTGGGAGGGAGTAAATTGTTGTATATGCTTATGTGTATTTTGTGAGCATTTTGTTTGTTGAAGCATACCCATTTAGCCTTGGTTCTCCAAGCTCAAGGGTGGTCTCATGGAGACCTAGGCTGGGAGGTGAGCATCCCATGGTTCTCCCCTTTTTATTGCAGGTATTGATGTCGTGATTCATGTAGAAGAAGCTTGAAGGAGTTCATTCCTTGGATGTGTTTGTATGGAAACACCAAATGTTTTTTTTTTGCTTGATCTTTGTAGTAAGATCCTCCTTTTGATGCATATTGTAATGAAGAAACCTCTCCTTGTAGAAGGATCATACTTGTGGATTTGAGTAGTTTTCTCTTTCTCTTCATTGGAGCACCATGAAATTGTATATTGTAATGGAATTGAGAAAAACATGTTCATTTTTTTGATACTTTCATTCATGTATGGTTACCAAATTTTATTTCATTGGTTTGAAATGTAAATAAGGATTCCTCACTATCATGTTGATGCATTCTACTTATTTGAAATGGAGGTGTGAATCTCTCATGTTACATGGTTTTCCAATTTGACAAAGAAGAAAACAATGTATTAGCTTTAAAAAGTTTGGTTGCATTTTTGCTTAATTATTTTGGGCATGACACATTAGTAGGTTTATCAACCTCTTTCTTTCTGAACCAAGGGGTTTTAGGATCCTCTCTTCTTCCTAATTTTCTAGATACCCTTCTATTGCTCTCAATGTTCACAAAAAATCTTTGAGCTTCTCTGATAGTCCTAGGGTTTTTATCCCTAAGTAAGTATCCCATTTTGGCATCGAAAGCATTTAAATATGTTTCCAAACATACCTTCTCATCCAACCTCATGACTTGGAAGAGTTTGTGCATCACCTTTTGAAACCTTACATTGAATTCTAGAACTTCCTCATTTTAGTTTTTCTTTATATTGTTAAATTCATTTAACATAAAACCCTCATTAGTCTTATCACTGTACTGATCTTTAAAACAATTTATAAAATCATCCCAAGAACCAATACAATCATAAGGAAGCCCTTTGAACCAGTCTCTTGCATCTTCAGTTAAAGATTGAACAAACAATTTCATGATGACATCTTCATATTCTATTTCATAGTCATCAATCATATCAATAAAGTTCTTTAGATGCTCTTCACAGGAAACAACATTATTTCCAGTAAACTTAGGTAATTTCTCTCTAATCTTTGCAAGAATCAAATTAGGATAACCAACAATATTGTTAAAGAGAAGCTATCTATACCTTTCAATGTGAACTAGTCCTCTTGGTAATGAAATGTTTACTTGAGAAGTGGAGGCTTTGTTATTTACTATATTAGTGACATTTGCAGTGACCACTGGTGTGACAATGGCAGCTTGAGTAGCAAAATTTCCAACATTAATACTAGATGTCATCATAGGGTTAGTTGGAATTGAAGGAGTAAAAGACTATCTAATAAAATCAACTTTCTTTTTCATTTCCAAGGTAGCAACCTCAACCTCCACCTTTTCTAATTCTTTAACAATAACCTCATGTTCCCTTCTAGCCCTTTACAAATCATTATCCAATTTGGACAAAGAATCTATTGGGATATTGTCATTTGTGGGCTCATTTATTGTGATTCCTGCTAAAATCTATTTTCCTTTATCCTTAGGCTTCCTAACTTCAGCAATGGGTTGGACAATAGGTTGTTGATCATTCCCCTTGAGAACTCTTACACAATTTATGGCCTTTAGGGTTATCAATTGTCTTTTGAGCTAGTCTTCCCTAATTTGAGCCTGCCTTATTTCAGTTTCCTTTTCCATCTCCCTCTCCTTCCTAATTGCAATTTGTTCCTGGATATTTTTCTCTAAATTATAAACTTCTTCAAAAATATCTTCTGAGTCTGGGAGAGTGGTATCAAATTCTAAAATTTCAAACCTAGAATCTCTTTGCTAATCTCTAGGATTATTAGGGCTTTCAGAAGGAGAAGGCCCCCAGGTTGGGGGATCATTTCTTCCTTCCATGCCCCTACTCTTACTTTTGACCTTCTGATTTCCTTTTGAGGTTCTACATCTGAGTATGCCTTTTTCCCATGATGCACTTCATCATTCTTATGAGAGTAAAAGTCCTCATATGCTCCTAAACCTAGATCAACTGCCTCCTCATACTCAAAGGTATTTTCTTCCTAGTCATGAACAAGTTGGTTATTTATTTTCATATTTTTCTTCTGTCTCCATGCCTGAGACACATCACCACTACTTTGATTTCTTCTAGGTAAATAAGTCCTAGAAGTGCTTGGAAGTTCACCTTCTAACCTACTTTTTGGGTAATCCTTCCTCCAAGCCCTAGTATTCCTTTGACTCATAATTGAAAGTATGTGAAACAATTCTTTATTATTTTATTACCTTTACTCAACACTGCTGTAGAGATTTTTAGAGTAGCCACCAACACAAGTTGGGAAATATTTTCACAAACTTAGCAAATCAAAGTACTCAATACTTGGTAAGTAATCAAAATAAAATTTATTACAAATAAATGCAAAGCTTAATGAGATTTTCAAATTCAAGTAGAATCCAAAGATTGCAAATAGTCCTCTATTTTTCAATGGTACTTACTAGTTCTGACAAATAAGAAGGCCAGGAGTCTAGCTCAACTTGTCCCTGCATTATTTGATATTCAAATTTATAACACCAGAGATCTAAAATTTAGATTTATCAAAGTATTTCAATCCCTATTCCCCAGTAGAGTTTCCATTTTGTTGGTTCCCAAAATGGACTTTATGCTTTAACAAGCAACCAATACATCTACAGATTTTATGGATGGGTTAGATCCAAATATTGAGTTCTAAAGATGACTGGACCAACTATAGGGACAAGACTACCCTCTACACTTCTGGCTCTGCAAAACCAAGGAGGGTGCTCCTAATCTAGTAAAACAAGACTTAAATCACTTATCATTGACTAGATTTAAATGTAACAAATAAATGATAAGAGAAATCTAAATGATAACCATTCATTTATTGATCTTTCACTATCACTAGGTAGTAAACTGCCCTGCAAATCACTGTATTTCAAATAATTTTGACAATTTTATAATCAAAGATGGAAATATCAATAGAACCTTTTCAAACACTGATCTCTATAAGAAGACTCCACTGCTAGCTAGTGTCTTATCCACTGGGAAACACTTCCACTGCAAGATTGTAATACATGAAAAAATATATTGAACTTTGAATTATCTTTGCCCTTTGAAAATACTAATCACCCTGCGGTGGATTTTATCAAAGGTTCCTAGATTCACACTACTTACTGATGCATCCTTAAGAAAAAATTCAAAGAATTTATGTCATATTCAAAGCTTATTTAATTTGATCTTGGATCAGAGCTGAGAAACATAAACATACACATAGAGATTATCTATGCAATGAATTGGAACAATTCATAACTCAAACATAGATACTCAAGGAGAGATATAAATCTTGGATTTCATTCAAATGCTATATTAATCATGCTTATAGAATGCTTTATAGTATAACCTTCTGAAATTAACTTGAACCAAAAATATTGTTCTTCTATAGAAATATGCCTAAAAATAGTCTATGATATCCCAGACTCTCGAGAAACTTATCAGTTAAATTGATCAAGTTCTCAGTCCTTTTTCACTGATCCTGGTAATCCTTTTATAGAATAAGGATTGCATACAAGCTTCAGATCCCTTCAGAAAAGACAAGAAAATACCCCACCATATAGGAAAAAATATATAAATGGACACCTTCTTGTTACAAATTCTCAAAATAGATTTAAAATAAGCACCAAAATTTTGTAATCAACTCCCAAGGGTAGTTCAAATTTTGCCAAGTGTTATATCCATGCTTATGATAACTGTTTGATGTCTTTATCCCTGTTAGCTTTGATTTTGAGGGATTGGAGTACTGCCACCTACTGCTTCTTTATTTGAAGCTTCCTCTTCTTCTGAACCCTCTAAGGGATATGTTGATTCCCAAATTATATAAGTCTTTTCACTTTACAACTTGTAACTACCCTAGAAAAAAATGATGATTCATTGTGTCACTTCTAGTTTACCAATTGAGAAAACCCTAGTAAAAACCCTAATAGAAGATTCAAAATTGAAACATAATGATTACAGGATAATCTTAAAATGTGACTGTTGATTCAAAACATTCCTGACAGATCGGGTAGTTCATAAGAATCTTACAATAGTCAACTGAGCCTTTAAAAATTCTTTGGCCACATCATAAATCTCTTGGTGAATGAAAATTGAGCACATCGGCATTGAAATGACACGTTGGACCCACTCTACTTAATACTTTAATTGGATAGTCGACATAAGATCGCATGAGCTCAGAAGTTTCCCTGTGCTCTTACGCCAGCCGTAGATCTTGAATCTATCATTCCACTTGAAGATTTAGGCCCACTAACATGTCATTGTCACTCTTCTAGCTTGGCCATTTAGAACTCAACACCTCAATGACACCATGGCAATGGTCCCACTTCCCTTAGCTAACTTAACCCTTTAACCTTTCAGTAAATACATGACTAAAAGGGTTCTCAAAGTCACTGAATATATTGCTTTAACCATAGTAGGGTTTGGCGATTCAGCGAATGAAGCATTCGCTGAATCTCTTAATCTTTTCTTAACCCCTAGTCACATTCTGAGAATGTGTGAAAGCCTTTATTTTCCAAGTCACTAAATCATACTTCTAACCCTGAGTTTCAATGTGAGAACTGGCGACCAAAGACTTCACTAACTTATTCCGAGATTCTATGAATACACACATTCACCCATTCGCCAAATACTTTAGAACCCTACCAATTTATCATGAGAATGAGCAAATAGAGAAAACTTTAGACCTTCACCAAAAAATTTTGTCAGAGCCACCAAATTTGGAAAAATGTTGAAAATGACTCAGTCACTAGTTTGCCAAATGAATTTTCAAAGTAAGACCCACACATGGGCCTGCCTAGTGTCACCTGTCAACCAACCATTCTTTGCTTACTACCCAGTCATCTCTGACAACTGCCAACTTACCACTCTACAACCAATGAGAAACTACCACTTAGGTACATCTATCAATGGTCCCACCTGAAAACTACATTGAGCTTTATGCAAGATCGACGGTTAGTCACATGATCGCATAGGCCTCTATGATTCTATGAGATTATATGACAACCATCGGATCTTCCCTTCATTACTTTCAGCTCTGAAGATCCCTCTGACATTGGTCCCACCGAGAACAACCATATCACTATACATATCAACCAATCAAAGATGAGCATTTGTGCATACATGGCAGTGGACCCACTTCACTTGGAATGCTATGCTATAAAGTAAGATCGATGGCTAGTCACATGATTGCATAGAGCTAAAAGATTCTACGTGAACATATGACAATCGTCGATCAACTAAGGATTCCAAGATTCAAAGTACACTAAAACATTAGAAAGATAAGGCATTAAGGACTTAGGAAATATTAATATCACCAAACCTTTAGACTTAGGGAAAAAATAAAAACACGACCTCCACGCAATGATAAAAATAGAGCACATGCCTTTTTAGGAACTTATGTGATTCAGAAAAGTAACACTCAAATAGATCATAAAAAGAGCGACCTAGGGTTTTTTTGAAAGTGGCAAATATTTAGGGCTTTCCTCAAACTTGAACTTTAACTAGGGTTGGCCGGATATGGGGGAAAATCTTCATAATTTTGCAGGATTTTTTGTGGGTTTTTTGTAGCCAAATTATCACAATCTTTTAACACTTATGCACACTTCAATTTTATAAAAATTTCACAGGATTGACATATTGAAAAATTGAAGTGCCAACAGATTACATGGTTGAAATATTTTAATGGTGATAAAATTTGCATTTATCTGATAAATAATTCACCCCCCTCCTCTCAGTTATCTTGGTGGACTTTACTTTTTAACAATTGATATCAGAGTGATAGGTCCTTGAAGGAAAATTTTAACAACTTAAGGAGATCTATGGTGACTCATTTTAGGAAAGAAAGTCCTAAATTTGATGGAGTAAACTATGACAGTTGGAAAGAAAATATGAAGACACATTTGTTATGTTTAGGACTAGGATACAGGTTGATCACAAAGAATGAGAAGACTACCATTGAAGAAGACAAAATTGAAGAATGTACAGATACACAGAGAGATATGTTCATGTGTAACATACTTTCCAGAGAAAAAATTTTGTCAGCACTTCTGGAAAATGAATACAATTAGGTAAAGACTCTAAGGACATCTCATAAAATTTGGTTAGCTTTACAATCTACTTTTGAAGGTGATGTACAAGGGGTCAAATTACAAAATCAAATGTGTTCATTTGAAGATATAAAAATGATGGAAGATGAATATGTTAGAAGTTATAATGGTAGGATATCAGATATTGTTGTAGGTATCAAAGCTTGTGAAGGAAACAAGACTGAGGATGAAGTGATATGGAAGATATTAAAGAAATTGACCCCTATATTTAAGCAGATGACACAAATGATTGAACAAGTTATACCTTTTACTGAGAATTTTACCATAGAAACTCTTCTTGGAAGATTAGAAGCAGCAAAGAAAGGCTTGAGATGGACATGAGATCTACCTATATTTGAGACAACATTTAGTGCATGTAGTGTGTGACCTACTTGATCAAGAATTATTAGTGTTAGAAGAGATTATGCTAGTTGCAGCATATCTAAGACCGAAGAAGATAGAAACATTGAGGAAGGAATTTTGTTTCTTGTGAAAAGAGAACCTGAAGGTAACAAAATATTTAAATGTTGGACTTGTCAAGACTATGGTCATTTTGCATCTAAATGTCCTAAAAGAGTAAAGAGGTATAAGAAAAAATTTAAACCTAGAAGATCTTGTTGGAGATTTGCCAACAAGCCAATACTGACTGTATGTTTGTCATTGATGAAAACATATGGAAAGTAGCATGCGTGGAAGTCTTATATAGTAAGATTTTTGTATATGTAGCATAGACATGATATCAGCATGATATCATGGGTGCAGAGGTTAACTCTTAGCATAGATAGTTATATTGCAGTTGGTGTTAGGAGTGTTCCTGACAGAGTAATAGACAGTGTCCTGTGTATGGTTGTTTGTATAGTTGTCCTATAGGCATGTGCCCTTATATATATGTTAAAGACATGTTAGTGGTGTTAATTTTATGGACACATAGTCTGATGATGAACACAAGTGAATTTTTAAAGTCGCTATTCACCAGTAGCAGTTTCCTGTGTTTGTTCAGAAGAGCCGAAAAAGATTTTATTTTTTCTTGAGTTGTGCCTATCTTGAGGGTATGCACCCTTGGATTTAAGCTTGAAGAATTATTATTGATGTTTAGTTAAGAGAACATAAGCTAATTTAGCTTACATAGAAAGTTCTAATTGTTTTGGTAGAGCCGACAATATGTAGCACGCGTCTACATTTATTTTATTAGACAGGTCCTCGAATGAGTTGCGTGCATAATAGAGCCAACATAATGTTTTTTGGAGCTTATTATGGTTTCTCTAATATGATTTCAAGGTGGTTCTAATAGGTCAACTTGATTATATCATTTGGAGGAAAGATATTTATAGGTAGTCATTTGTGATTGTTGAAGTGTGGTTCATGGTTGATTAAGCAGAGTAGAGCAGAGTGTGCAAAGTGTTGAGCCTTTAGAAGAAGGTATATGTGACCAAGTAAAGTACTTGTGCTATTCACTAGAACTAATCCAAATAGCAGGTCAAAGTGTAGTTCACCAAGATCTAGATATAGTGTATATCTTTTATTCAGAAGGTTGTAGCCTTTTCCCATTTGAGCAGTGAGCTCTCAGATAGTGCGTCCTCTCCCCTAATAGGGACATTTGTAAAAGAATCCTAACAGGGTCTAACCCTTAACCAAGTCTACTATACTTAATATATTGTAAAGCTACTCCTAACAGGGTAAAGGATCTTCTAGCAAGGATCATTATACACTAGTATAGAATATTAGTGGGTATCAAGTCCCAGCGGGGTTTTTACCTATTTGGGTTTCCCCGTAACCAAAATATTGGTGTTGTGTTCAAGTGTTCTTTCATTGTGTTTATGATTTATGTTTAAGTATTCTTAATTGGATAAAGAATTGAAACTTGTAGATAACTGATTCACCCCCCCCCCCCTCAGTTATCTCTTGGGACTATTCCTAACAATTGGTATCAGAGCCAAGTGCCTCAAAGAAATTTTAACAGCTTGAGGTTGATTAGATGGCATACTTTAGGAAAGAAAGTTCTAAGTTCGATGGAGAGAATTATCTTGATTGGAAGAATAAGATGGTGACCCATTTGTTGTGCATTGCTTTTGAAGTTTTTAATGTAACCATCAAAGAAGCCAAGATTCCTACCTTAGAAGACCTTGGAAAAGATGATGCTACTGATGCACAAAAGGAATTGTTTCATTATAATGCTATTTCTAAAGAAGCCCTTATCAACGCCCTCTCTGATGGTGAATTTTTAGATTTAAAGAAGGTAGATACAACCCATAAAATATGGAAGCACCTAGAAGAAACATTTGAAGGAGACAAACAAGCTAAGGATGCATGAAGAAAGTCATGGAAGAAAAGATACAATGCATTAGAGATGTTGCCTAAAGAAAACATTAGAGCTTACAATATGAGGATCAATGAAGCAGTTGCCGAAATCAGGAACAATGGTGGAGAGATATCAGAAGAAGATATTATGGATAAAGTAATGACTTCTCTTACTCCTAAATATGAAAGAAAGATCAACATCCTTGATGAGACCATGCAGCTTACATCAAATTTCAAGAGAGAAACCTTGATCAGCAAGATCTTAGCTTTTGAAATTTCAAGATTGAAGACAGAACCAAAGAGTGAAACAACTTTCAAAGCAATAGTTCATGGTAAGAAATCTGGAAACACTTCTGGTAATTTTGATGATGATGATGAAGATAAAACACTAGATGATTTTATTGCTATGGTCGCCAAAAGAGAAAAGAAAGGAAAAGGAAAATATGAAGGTCAATTACTATTTAAGTACTTTTCATGTAATAAGATTGGTCACTTTTCATCTATGTGTCCCACTAGAGCTAAAAAGTTCAAAAAGGATTACAAGCCTAAGTATTATAAGGAATGGTACTATGCTGGAGATGGAGTTTTAGATGAAGAATCAGGTGAAGAAGAAATTGGATTCATTTCTATTGTAGATAGGATGAATAGAATGTCAGTTCCTAAAGATGAGAAAGTAAATCAAGAGCTAGCAATGATTTCACAAGCAGACATAAGGATAGACTGGATTATAGATAGTGGTTGTTCACATCACATGACAAGTGATAAAGGTAGGTTTTTTCCTTTGGACAAATACAATGGAGGTATGGTCAGATTTGGAGACAACACTCCTAAACCTATATTTGGTAGAGGAGCCATCACTTTGGATGGAAAGAACAGTACTGAAGATGTTCTTTATGTTGATGGTTTGAAACATAACCTTCTCAGTGTTGGATAGTTACTTGGAAAAGGCTATCAGTTGGAGTTCAAAGATGAAAAATGCATCATTAACAACAAAGATGGTGTTATGATTGCATCAGGCACAAAGAGAAGAGGTAATGTTTTTCAGCTCAATTCATAAGCAAGTTGTTTTGTTGCTAAAGTTGATGATAGTTGGTTGTGGCATAGAAGACTATGTCATATCAATTTTGATAACATAGTAAATATAAGCAATGTTAAGGTAGTAAGAGATCTACCTAGCATAGAAAAACTAGTTGATACTATATGCAAGGAATGTGTGATGAGGAAGCATGTGATAAATTCATTTACAAGAAAGTAGAATTCAACAAAGAACAAGTTGGATCTGATTCATACAGACCTATGTGGTCCAACTCAACCAAGATCATACTATGGTGAAAGGTATTTCATTTTGTTTGTTGATGATTATACTAGGATGATGTGGGTTGCATTCTTAAAAGATAGGTTAGAAGCATTTGATAAGTTCAAAATATTCAAGAGACAATTAAGTGTACCCAGAACACCTCAGCAGAATGGAATTGCAGAAAGAAGGAAAAGGATCATCCTTGATACAGTGCACACCATTATGATAGAAGAAAAAGTTGCACACACCGATTGGAGAGATGTGGTCAATACAATAGTCTATACCATAAATAGAATTCAATTGAGGCCTGGTGCAGACAAAACACCTTATGAGTTATGGTTTGGTAATGTTCCCATAGTAAAATACTTCAGAATCTTTGGAAGCAGGTGCTACATCAAGAGGGATGAAGTAATAGGCAAGTTTGATGCAAGAAGTGATGAAGGTATTTTTCTTGATTACTCTACTAAAAGTAAAGCTTATAGATGTTTCAATTTAAGATTGAAAAAGATCATTGAAAGTGCTCATGTAAAGATTGATGAAAAGTTTATGATTCAAGAAAGATATCATGATTACTCACCCATGGTTGAAGAAGAACCTAGACCCTCTTCTAGTGAGATAGTTATTGAAGAAATGTTTGATAGTATTGATGTGTTATTTAATGACCCTGAGACAAGTGAAGAAAATACTCCTAAGGTTGATGAATCAACATCACCTAAAGTTCCAAAGTTTACATCAAGAAATCATTCTAAGGCAGACATCATTAGAGATCAAAGCGAAAAAGTCTTAACAAGATCACAAGCAAAGAACTTAGCTAGAAATGAAGCGGTATGTTTACTATCTTAGATTGAACCTTCAAGTGTTGAAGATGCATGTAATAATTTAGATTGACGTGATGCTATGAAAGAACTTGATCAGATTGTTAAAAATGACACTTTGGAATTGATCCCTAGACCTAGTGATAAAAATGTAATTGGAACAAAGTGGATATTCAAAAATAAGATGAATGAATATGGTACAATAGTAAGAAAAAAAGAAAGATTAGAATGTAAAGGTTATGCGCAAAGAGAAGGCATTGATTATTCAGACAAATTTTTACCTATAAGTATATTAGAAGCTATTAAGTTGTTTTTAGCTTATGCTATAGTTAAAAACTTCAAACTTTATCAGATGGATGTCAAGGTAGCATTCCTAAATGGAGACTTGAAAGAAGAAGTATACATTGAGTAGCCAAAATGATTCACCCTATCAGACATACTTGATATGGTATGCAGATTGAAGAAAGCCCTCTATGGACTTAAGCAAGCTCCTAGATCATGGTATGAGAGACTAGATGGATACTTAACAAAGATTGGTTTCAAAAAAGGAGCAGCAGATTGTAATCTATTCATTAGAGAGACATTTGAAGGTTTACTTCTTGTAGCTATATTTGTTGATGACATTATCTTTGGAGGTAATGATAAACTCAGTGCTGAATTTTCCAAAGAAATGCAGAATGAGTTTGAGATGAGTATGATTGGTCCTATCAAGCACTTTTTGGGACTAAATGTGCAGTAGACAAAAAAAGGGATTTTCATTAATCAATCAAAGTATGTGAAAGAGATACTAAAGAAATTCAATATGGATGATTGCAAGCCAGTAGGAACTCCTATGATCACTGGATGCAAGCTTACAAAAGAAGATGACTCACTAGTAGTAGATATAACATTGTATAAGTCTATGATTGGTAAACTCATATATCTTACTTAGACTAGACCTGATATTTCCAATGCAGCTGGCATAGTTGGAATATTTGCAGCAGAGCGTAAAAAAAGAATATTCAGATACTTGCAGGGCACTATAGATTATCCTCTATGGTATCCTAATTTAGAAAATGTTGAGCTTCATGTGTACACTGATGCAGATTGGGTAGGATGTGTTGATGAAAGAAAGAGTACTTCAGGTGGAGCAGTGTTTCTTGGTGATAGACTTGTCACCTAGACAAGCAAGAAACAAAATTGTATTTCTAAGTCAACACTAGAATCAAAGTATGTTGCAACAGCCTTAAATTGTTCTACAATTGTTTGGATCAAGTAGATGATAAAGGATTTTGGAATTCAGATTGATTATCCTATTGTTATTCACTATGATAACACTAGCACTATCAATATGTTAAAGAACCCTATGATGCATGCAAAGACAAAGCACATTGAGATAAAGTATCACTTCCTAAGAGAAAAAGTGGCATAGAAAGAAGTCAAGTTGGACTATGTGAGTACAAAAGAATAGTTGGCAGATATATTCACAAAGCCCTTTCCTAAGGATAATTTTGAGTATCTCAGGGGGAAGTTGGAAGTAATTCCCTTCCCTGATTCTACTTAGAAGGAAGCAGGAAAGGCATCAATCCTTTGGGATTGGTGGAAGGTTGACTACTCTACCTCAGGAGTAGTACCAGTGCTTACAATGAATGGCACCCTTTTCCATTGATGTCAAGGGGGGAGTATATATAGAGTAATGAAAAATAGAAGTAAAAAGAGGAGTAATGTACTAAGGGGGAGTAGGATTCAGTTATAACAGTAGTACAGTTGAGGAAATGGAGAATATTAGAAAATATTGTAGTAGATGGAGGATTCATCTTTGGGGGAGTTTTGAAGAGGAAATGGAGAATGCTATAAAAGAAATGCTCATTTGAGTCAGTGATGGTTTTTCATTCCACATGTTTCCATCAATGCCAAAGTAGGAGATTGTTGGAGATTTGCTAGCAGGCCAGTACTGACAGTATGTTTGTCATTGATGACAACATATGGAAAGTAGCATGCATGAAAGTCTTATATAGTAAGCTTTTTGTATATCTAGCATGGACATGATATCAGCATGATATCATGGGAATAGAGGTTAATTCTTAGCATAGACAATTATATTGCAGTTGGTGTCAGCTGTGTTCCTGACAGAGTAACAGATAGTGTCCTATGTATGGTTGTCCATATAGTTGTCCTATCGGCATGTACCCTTGGATATATGTTAAAGACATGTCAGTGATGTTAAGTTTATGGACTCATAGTCTAATGATGAATGCAAGTGAAGTTATGAAGTTTCTATTCGCCAATAGTAGTTTCTTGTGTTTGTTCAGAAGAGTTGACAGAGATTTTATTGGTTCTTGAGTTGTGCCTATCCTGAGGGTATGCACCCTTGGAGTTAATCTTGGAGAAGTATTATTGATGTTTAGTTAAGAGTGCGTAAGTTAATTCAGCTTACAAAGAAAGTTCCAGTTGTTTTGGTAGAGCCAACAGTATGTAGTGTGCATCTACATTTATTTTATTAGATAGGTCCCAGAATGAGTTGCGTGCAGAATAGAGCTGACATAATGTTTGTTGGAGCTTATTATGGTTTCTCTAATATGATTTTAAGGTGGTTCTAATAGATCAACTTGATTACATCATTTGGAGGAAAGATATTTATAGGCAGTCATTTGTGATTGCTGAAGTGTGGTTCATGGTTGATTAAGTATAGCAGAGCAGAGTGTGAGAAGTGTTGAACCATTAGAAGAAGGTCTATGTGACCAAGTAAAGTACTTGTGCTATTCATTGGAACTAATCTAGATAGCAAGTCAAACTGTATTTCACCAAGATCCAGATATAGTGTATATCTATTATTCAGAAGGTTGTAGCCTTCGCCCATTTGAGCAGTGAGCTCTCAGAAAGTGCGTCCTCTCCCCTAACACAGTCTGACCCTTAACTAGGTCTACTATACTTAATATATTGTAAAGCTACTCCTAATAGGGTAAAGGATCTTCTAGCAAGGATCATTATACACTAGTACAAAATATTAGTGGGTATCAAGTCCCATCGGGGTTTTTACCTATTTGGGTTTCCCCGTAACCAAAATATTGGTGTTGTGTTCATGTTTTCTTTCATTGTGTTTATGCTTTATGTTTAAGTATACTTAATTGGATAAAGAATTGAAACTTGTAGATAACAGATTCACCCCCCCCACCCCCCCCTCTTAGTTATCTGTTGGGACTATTCCTAATAGATCTAAAGAGTGTTACTATGCTAATGATGAATAACTTGAAGCTAGTGTTGAGAAATTCTTAAGTCAAAGTGATAATGAGAATGATGATAGAGGATTTGTAGAAATAAAATAATAAATTTATGAAACTAAAGTTAGAGAAGAAAAAATTTAGTTTCCCAAGTAGAAATGAAAACTAATTGGATCATAGATAGTGGTTGTTCACATCATTTGACTAGAGATATGAAGAAATTTATAAAGTTTAACAACTATGATGGAGGAGTTGTTAGAGTTGGAAACAATGCACCTTGTTTGATAAAAGGAATATGATCTATTACTCTTGATGGAAAGACTAACACTGATGATGTTTATTTTGTGGATGGATTGAAAAATAATCTTTTGAGTGTTGGAGAGCTAGTTGATAAAGGATTTCAAGTTTGGTTTACTGAAAAACTTGTGTGATCAAGGATAAGGATGGTAATTTGATTGGAACTAGATCAAGAACTAGAGGTAGTGTATTTCAGTTGAATCCTACTAAGATGATATGTTTGATTACTAAAATTGATGACAGTTGGTTATGACACAGATGAGTTTTTCATATAAACTTTAATAACATTGTGAAAGTAAGTACTACATTTGTAGTAAGATATTTTCTTAAAATTATGAAACCTACTAACATGATTGCAAAGAATGTGTGATGGCCAAGCAGAAGAGAAGTTCATTTCCTAGTAAGAAGTTCACATCAGCAGAGAAGTTGGAAATTGTTCATATAGATTTGAGTGGTCCCACAAGGACTAGAGGATTCTGTAGTGAAAGGTATTTTATGATTCTTGTTGATGATTTTACAAGAATTATGTGGATTGCATTTCTTAAAGAAAAATCTGAAGCATTTGATAAATTTAAATTGATTAAGAAAAAAATTGATAATGAATCTGGAATGAAGATTAAATGTTTAAGGTCTGATAGAGGTGGAGAATTTACTTTGAAGGAATTTAATACTTTTTGTGAAGTGAATGGTATTAAGAGATAGATTTCAGCCCCTAGAACACTTGAACAAAATGGTATTACAGAAAGAAGGAACAAACTAGTAACTGAAGCAGCAAGGGCTATGTTATTTGGGAATGATTAAATGGTGAAGACATTCTGGAGAGAAGCAGTGAATATAGTTGTAAAAAGAATATTTAGATATTTGAAAGGCACAATTGACTATGGGTTATGGTATGAAAATGTGAGGCCTCACCCCAACCCATCATAGCACTATTGATACATTCACATTTTGATACCTTATGATTTGATATGTTGATACACTTTCTAATCATTTTGACAAAGACTCATGATATTATATTTATGATCATGATTATATTATGTGGATTATATTTATGATGTAGTTTGGAACCTTGAACGTATTGTTGATTTTATTATACATGCTTAGAAATATGTTTTGATAAGGAATTGATCATGATTAGATTTGATGAATTCATGGATTATGTTTTAAAGTTTAAGAAATAGCAAGGATAATATGTTATGATGCTAGAATTATGCAAGCACTATGTTTGAACACTACTTTAATGGAAATTGTAATTAGTTGGGATTCTATTATAGTTGAGTGTCTCTTCTTTTGGAGAAGAGGGATATTTTCACAAAGTATGGGCTCCATGAAGCCATATTGTAATCCTTCCATTGTTGGGGATGATAATGATGAAATATTATGTATGGAAGTTGTGATATTGTAGCCTTTGGAAGGCATGGAAAACTCATGTTGGAAATATATAATGTCATGAAATTCTCCTCCTTGGAAAATCCCACCTTCACACTATTTCAATGGGTTTTAGGAATCCATTTGTGAAGCCATGGTTTTGGGAGTTCATTGTAGTTTTGCTGCATGAATGTTTTGTGAGTAATGATGGTTGTTTGTGCCCGTTTAACCCCTTGATTCTCCAAGCTCAAGGGTGGTCTCCTTGAGATCTTGGATGGGAGGTGAACTCTTTGTTGGTGTTCAAAATGGATGCTTATGCTCTTAGGCTGCCAATATACCCTCAGGTTGATTTTAAGATTGGTTAGTTCCAAAATGTATAAGGATCTTAGGGTAACTAGACCAACTATAGGGACAAGACTGCCCTCTTCACTTTTGGCTCTGCGAAACCAAGGCAGGTGCACCTAACCCAATGAAAAGTATACTTCACACACCAAAGACAGGGTCTAAACAACAGATTGATAGTAAGAAAGTACTAAATGCTAACCTCACATTCATTGAATCTCCATTACTATACGGTAACAAAACCACATAACCAGCAACTTAAAGCTTGAAAAGGTTATTGGTTTCAATATTTGGAATGCAATAACTTCAACCAGTGTATGTTAACAAGAGAGGTACTCATTTAGGCCAGTGCCTCATCCATTGGGAAAGATTGCTTAGACACAAAGACACACAATTTTGAGAATATCTAAGAATTCATAGCCATAAATACATTTATCCTAATCTTTACTACTTACAAGACATCCTTACATAGACAAGGGAAAACTCATATCTCATTTAGAGCATTTTTTAATCCAATCCTAGATCAGAACTCAAGAATGAAGATACATACATAAAAACAATATGTAATGAGCTAGAAAACTCAAAGCTTACTTGACTTGACACAAAGGAGAGATAAGAATCAGATATTTGTATTAAGTATGATGAACTCCTTCTATGTATACAATGAATCACAAGGCACCCTACTTGCAAACTATAGCTTAGACCTAAAAATTTCTTCTTTCATTCACAAACACTGAGTCAAAAAACTCTTAAAAACCGTTGGGACCAGAAACTTGGGATTGATTTTGAACTTCAAAACTGGAACCCCTTCAAAATCAACAATTCAACACTATATACCATTGGTTACCTTGGAATCCCAAATAGGTTAGGATGCAACAAGCTATAGATAACCAGGGTAAGGGTTAGGGTTTCCACCCACCAAACAATTCAAACAGATTAGAAATTAATACATTGGAGGGAAAACCAAGCAACTCAGAGCAATCAAATCCAAAAAATAGTCTTCATTTATGGTAATTCTTTTAGAACTGTATTGAAGACCATGAAATTCTTGCAAATTCATCTAATTTGACCCCTGCAACATGCCTTGAGCACCATTTATTCATTCTCCCCATGGCATAAAACTCCTTGTAGTCAACCATCATACTCGCTGGACCACACTGCAATAGTCGACACCACCAAACTAATCAAATCCAGCTACTAAAACATTAAAAACTAGTCCCTTCTATCGCTTAGAAACCCTCAAAAATTTGAATTCAAATTGCAATGATTACTTTATGGCACTTGCAATATATCGATGATCACAATTTGAAACTAGATCAACTTTATAACATGACCATTCGATCCTCATGTTTCGTGGGCTTTATGACTTTAACTTATTAGAAAACCTTGAGTTAACTCTCAGTGAACTAGCGACAAATGAATTTCTTATTCATGAAGTGAAAACACTAACCCACCTTTAACTCCGTGAATAGGTGAATAAAGGAGACTTTTTAACCTCGGTCCTCATTTGGTGAACTGGTGACTGAAGACCTTTTCGCCAATTCATAGAATAACTTAAGTCCCCACTAAAAAAATTAGTGACTACGTGACCCTTGTTCACCAAATCACCAGACCTTTTAGCACATCACCATTTACTCAGTGAATGAGTGAAACCTTTGAACTTTTATCGAGCCACTAAATATTTTTTCAGAATCTCTAAGCTTTCGACCCCTACCTAGGCCCACTTTATGCCACTTGTCACTTTATTATTCACTATTGCCACATAGTCATTACTGACACAAGACCCACAAAGTATAAGACTTAAATCGAATGGTTGTCGCATGATCGCATGGCCTGAAAAGATTCCATGCAATCTTGCATCAGCCATAGATCCTACCACACTATCAGCCCCTTTGAAAGATTCGGGCCCACTGACAAGTCCAAGTCACCCTCCTGCTTAGCCAATCAAAACACTACATTGTCAACACCACCTGTTAGAGGACCCACCCTCATCAGTCATCTGAGAAAAAGTAGAATCGATGGCTGGCATAAGATCTCATAGCTCTAACAACTTCCATGAGAACTTACACCAACTATAGATCTTCTACAGATGTCAGGTCCCACTGACATGTCCAAGTAAGATTTGAAATCAATTGATGGTGCATGATCTCATGGGGTA